>BQNB010000303.1:126092-185663 GCA_026074375.1 Tanacetum coccineum
ACTTTCCTCATAACTCTTATGTATGTTTTCATGACACTCACTTACTCCTATATTTTCCATGACTTTCATGATTTACAAAAATGTCTTTCATCTCATTTTATCCATGCTTTGCATGTTCCACAGTTTTCCCCATGACCTACCCTTCAGATTCTCCACAACACATATGATATCACACGACATCTTGTACCCATGTTAAACATGTTTTCCTATATTACATTTCCCTCATGACTTACCTTACAGATTCTCTCATGACACTGACGATTCATATTCCGCTGCTTCATGTTTATTTATTCATGATTTATATTTATCTTACTGTATCATTTTATCCGTTCACTGAGCAATCGTGCTCAGCCGTATTTCTTTTCATGTTTCTTACGGCAGGTACTTGGCGATGGGATTTTGGGCAAGAGAGATGTACTTAGGATGAGAGCTACCCTTAGACTTACTTTATTATATGGACTTCCTCATGTTTATGCTATCTAGGACACGTATTGTGTCCTTTAGAATTCCATATGTTTATTTCATGTTGCATTAATAAGGGGAGCCGACGTTTAATTCCGGCTTTCTCGCTTGTAATTTATTGCTATGGCTTATACCTTTATTATGCTTTGATATGACACCATGATTATGACGTTTCGGCCTCCTTTTCGGAGTGGGTCGTTACAGGTATGATAGCTGGCATCAAGGTAGAAGAAGAGATTATTCGTGATCTGGAACGTTTGGACATAGAGTTATGTGTTCGTGGACAGAATGGTTTCTGGGCTAGTCTGAGGGTTGAGCCTAACTTAATTTCTCAGATTAAGGCAGCTCAAAAGGACGATGGTGAAATCTGGGCAATCATTCAGAATTTAGACAAGCAGACCGAGTTTCATGTTGATAGTGATGGCATTCTATGGCAGGGCACTAAGTTATGTGTACCAGAAGATCCTGCACTTCGAGAGGTTTTGATGACCGAAGCTCATAGTTCTCCTTTTTCTATTCATCCGGGTTCGACGAAGATGTATCATGATCTCAAGCAACACTTCTGGTGGAGTGGTATGAAACGAGATGTAGCAACATTCGTATCAAAGTGTTTAGTCTGTCAGCAAGTTAAGATCGAACATCAGCGTGCAAGTGGGTTACTACAACCATTAGAGATTCCTGTTTGGAAATGGGACGAAATATCTATGGATTTCGTTACAGGTTTACCACGGACTCAGAGGAAGCACGACGCTATCTGGGTTGTCGTGGATCGTTTGACCAAGACAGCGCATTTTCTTCCTATTCGTAAGGATTTTTCCATCAGTAGATTGGCAGAGATGTTCCAGCAAGAAATCGTTCGACTACACGGTACTCCATCAGCAATCGTATCCGATAGAGATCCACGTTTCACGTCTCGTTTCTGGAAAGGTTTACAGAACGCTTGGGGAACCAGGCTCAAGTTCAGTACGGCTTTTCATCCAGAGACAGACGGACAGTCAGAACGTACGATTCAGACACTGGAGGACATGTTACGTTCATGTGCATTAGAATGGACAGGAAATTGGGACGACTACATCTGTTTAGTTGAGTTCGCATATAATAACAGTTGGCATGCAAGTATCAAGTGCGCTCCCTTTGAGATGTTATACGGTAGGAAATGCCGTGCTCCTATCTGTTGGGATCAAGTTGGTGAGCGGGTTCTTGAGGGCCCAGAGATGATTGAGGTGACCAATGAGAAGGTCGCTGTCGCCAGGGAAAAGCTTAAAGAAGCTCAGACACGTCAGAAGAGTTATGCCGATAAGCATCGCAGATTGTTAGAATTTCAGCCGGGTGAACATGTATTCTTGAAAGTATCACCTACACGTGGAGTCAGGCGTTTTGGTATTAAGGGCAAGCTTAGTCCTCGTTTTATAGGACCATTTGAAATTCTTGAACGCGTGGGTGAGGTTTCTTATCGTTTGGCGTTACCTCCCCAACTCTCTCATGTTCACAACGTATTTCACGTATCTTTACTCAGAGGTTACAAGTATCATCATCTCCACGTTGTCTCGTATCCCTTTGGTCAGATCCGTGAAGATTTATCTTACACGGAAGAACCTGAGTCTATTCTAGACCGTCAAGTCAGAGTCATGAGGAAAAAGACTATTCCTTTCGTTAAAATCCTTTGGAGGAATCATCCTGAACGGGAAGCCACTTGGGAAACCGAGGAGTCTATACGGACTTCCTATCCTCATTTTCTTCCATGATCTGGTATGTTCTTTTCAGTCGTATCATGTTTCTAATTCGAGGACGAATTATCCTTTTAAGAGGGGAAGAGTTGTAAAATCCGTCTAAAATTCCCGTAAAATTTAAAATTTTATTAATTACATGCACGACACGAAATCATAAGTATTATTATGAGCATGAATTCACAATTTGGCAAGTTACCACAAGAAACAATGTTTCACGTCACAAACTAAATATACTTAATCATGAACAACCAAACACGAAACTAAGTCACAACATAATTACGAAATCAAAAATGGACTTCCTAGTCCACCATGCCTATCACACGGCCCAAGGTGGGCCCACACGAAATCCAAAAAGGCCCATAGCCACCCCACATTTATCTTGGTCAAAACTTAATTCCAGGAAACATACTTTTACTATTTCTAAATTTCAAATCAAAACAAGAAAACCCTAAAAATTCCCTACCCTAGCCGACGCCTACCAAGGAGAAGGAGGAGGAGATTGTGGTGATTTCCGTACGTGTTTGATAGCATACGTGTTTCTCTCGTCTTTCTCTTCGATCTTACGCAAGCGGTATCACCTAAAACTTTTTTTTATTCTCTTCTTTTAATTGTTATACATGCATGGAAACAAGTCCTATAAAAATCATACAAGTATACATGAAATTATAAGAATTATTTACATGAAATAATAAAGAGGTTAAATTCTTGTGGTTTTGGTCGAGTATGGGCCAAGCCGAGACCCCCCTAGGGGACTCGGCATATATTGTTTTTAACATGACCATGTCGTGTGGTATTTGTAGCCAAAGAGACCAAGCCGAGTACCCTAGTACTCGGCGTATACAAGTATAAAAATTTGTTGGTATGTTTTAGGCTCATAAAATGGTTGTTTAGCCAAGAAATCACGCCAAGACCCCCTAAGGGGCTCGGCATGCAGGTTGTTATAATCATGCGTGTGTCGTGGGATAAAAGGGACCCAAGCCGAAACCAAAGACCCGGCATAAATGGGTGTTGTTGTGTTGTGGGTTTTCGAATGAACAAGAAACCAAGCCGAGACCCTAAGGCTCTAGGCATAGATTACATTGTATATGTTGCGTCATGTGTTGCGACCCAAAAAGAACCAAGCCGAGACCCCTATGGGACTCGGCACACATGTTTTAGTGTTGGGGTTGTTATCGTTTGGGTAGTTATCGAGTGTAAGACCAAGCCGAGTCCCATAAGGGAGCTCGGCATACATGGGGTTGAGGGTATGAATTTTGGCTTATCATGTGGGCTCATGGTTAAACTATTTTCGGCTTAATAGGTGGGTTTATGAACATATGATTTTCGGTTATAAATGTGGGCTTATGACTTAAATTCTTTTGGCTTAAATATGAGGTTATGGCTTAATGATATTCGGCATGTATACATAATGTTTGTGATGTGCGTGCGTTATGTACCAAGAGACCAAGCCGAAGCCAAGGGGCTCGGCATCATGTATGGGCTCGGCAAGTCATGTATGTGGAATTGTCACGTGTGTGTGAGGCCCAAGACTAGGCCGAGGCCCAATGGGCTCGGCAACGTATGTATGTGGTCATGATCGGAAATTGAAATAATTACCCTAAGTGCACCTTAAAACCCTTGACTTTAATAAATTTCCTCGTAGACCTTAAACTTAAAGGTAATGACAATTATGACTCCTAACTTATGAAAATGACACTTTGAACCCTTAATTTTAATTAATTACAAGTGTTACCCTTAAAGTTATAGAAATGACATTTATCTCCTTAACGATAATTAATTGCTATTAATATTCAATATCATCATGGAATTGATACCTATGTCCCTTAACTATTATAATTATTATTTATAACCTCAAGCATAAATGACATGATTTATCTAACTTTATAAAAATAGATTATTATTAATCCAAGACACAGAAATGGAAACCTGCTATTTTTAGAAAGTTACTATTTATGGAAACCTGCTATTTTTAGAAAGCTGCTATTTATAGAAACCTGCTATTTTTGGAAACTTACTAAATAAGGAAAGTTACTACTTTTAGAATATCAAGTATAATAAGATACAAATCATGGTATCCAATAATCCAAGAAACATACAAGTATACTAATCAAGGAAAGTTACTAAAAATAGAAAGCTGCCAAAAATGGAAAGTTACTAAAAATAGAAAGAAACATTAAATCATGCACAAGTAACTTATACAAGCTCTTTATCATGTAGCACGTGTGAAGACGGAGTGATATCTTTCTATTTCTTCCTTTCACTGCTTCATTGTCCAGGTACGGATATTCCGTCCTTTCAGTAGGGACATTCCTTCTATTCATGATTCATTTCCCCAGAACTGCTATGCTTCCCCATTTCTATGTTTTGCCATGATTTATTCCATGTTTATTTCATGTCCCACTGCCCGAGCTATATATATATGCATGACCATGATTTATGTGACTTACCACCTAGTTATGGAGGTACCATGACCATGACACTTGAGGCACCTGTGTCATGACTCTTTCGCGTTGAGAGTGATTTCACGCGGCGTCCCTTTTCATGTTACTTTATTTCATGTCTGGCCATTATTATTCGGGGCGTATGGGCATCCTAGTTAAATGTTTATAGTTCATGGTGGATTGTTGGTGTGGTGCTCTACAATCCCATCACATTTGGAGTTGATCCCTCCACCCATTTTAATTATACGAGGTCACCCCTCTAGTACATGTTAAGGCATCCCCTCTACTTATGCATGTATTCACGGTTATTATTATGTAATGTATTATATGAGCTCGTGGGCCAAAAACCCTATGCTAGGTTATGCTACCTATACATTTCCATTAACTTTAACATCTTAACAACCATGTTTTACATGTTCATTGCTATCTTCATGACATATTTCTCTAGGTTCCCATGACACTCATGGATCTTTCCGCAGCTTATAATTCCTTATCCAGGACCTTATGTTTATATTTCATTATCATTATATCCCGTATTCACTGAGCGATATGCGCAGCCGTATTCTTTTCATGTTCTTTTTTCTACGGCAGGTAAAACTAGAAGGGAGTTGGAGCATGAGAAGATTGTGCTTAGAAGAGACCCATTAGCTTGCCCTTCTATTATCGTTGACACATGCAGACTTATGCTTTGGGACACGATGTTTTGTTCTTTCAAACTTCCTTTACGTATATGCATGTAAACTTCGATAATGGCGCCGATGTTTGTTTCCTCGGCTTTCCACCTTGTTACGTTATCAGTTATGTTTTTATGCCTTTTTTCTACGCTTTGATAGACGCCATGGGTTATGAAGTGATGCCTTTATCAAGAGGGGTGTTACAAATTTGGTAACAAGCTCAGGCTTACGACCAGTTGGCTACTAAAACTTGACCTGTGAGGATTGGATAGACAATTGGTCCTTCAAGAATCGACGTTTATTTTCTCTCTGGCGTTTTGACCTTTTTAACCGTTTAATCATTAAATTTTTTTTTTGCAAATGTCAATGGTTGAATACTCGTACCGATGCTTGACTCGCTGCGCCGTTCATGCAGCCGTGGATGCTATGCATTCCAAAGATCCGTGAACAAGTACGTGAAAGCGTACGCGAAATGGTGCTAGTGGCTCAGGTGGAAATCCTCCACCAGTCACTATTCTACCTGGCTGGAAGCTTTAACAAGCAAAAGCCCCGTAACGTTCGAGAAGTGCGGTAACCCCAGTTGATGCTGAAACTGGCTCACTCACATGGAGAAAGCTTTGATGTAATGGGTTTTGTGATGATGTGTTTAAAGCGAGGTAGCCGTTTATAAGTTTGATGGTGACGCGCGAGCGATGGTGGGAGGCCTACAACAACAGGCCAAAGGAGGAGATGCATGGATTACTCACTTTTGTCATGGGCATATATCAAGGAGTTATTCTTCTCCAATTTTTCCCTCGAGCTGAGCAGAATGCGCTATAAAGCGAGAGTATCATTCTCTTCAAACTCATTCGCCAAAGGGCATAGCGAGAGCAGTAATGAGTTTTTAATGCAAAACGTTTTTATCCGTATAGCTGTATTTCTTGGACCGCTGCTTGGCACTGCATAGGAGCAGCCAAGACTTTTCGTTGGGGACTTCACAGAGTCGATCCTAAGACCGAATCCTATTCATGGAGTTATACTGATTTGTCAGTTGCAGATGCGCTCGCAATTTGGATCCTCCGGAGACAGTGATGAGTATGACTAGTGCCTGAACGATCAGAACAAGAGGTAAATCTCTTCATTAATATAAATTCTGCGACCTATTCCACGTTTTATCTTTCTACCTTTATAACATAGTAAACAACCCAATCATCTTCACATAAATTGGTGACCAGCATCAGTACGTCTAATCATCCGCATATCACCGGGGTCAAGAACCAGAGAAATGACCTCATTGGTCAGACAGGCAGGCGGTAGTTGAACCTACCGTAACTAACAAAAGCAACACTCCTATCCTGAATCCCGTGACAACAACAGGTCCAATCTTTAATCTTTATCATCCTCATCTGCTCTATGATATAAATCTAACATCACGTTAAAATGACAGGAACTCTGGTGCTGGACGCGACCAACGGAACAGGGGTCAGCAGTCCCACCGAGCTACCAACTCTGGTAATTTTCATTTTGATATAACAAGTTTATTCGTAATATTCTCACAATTTCATGTCTCACTATCCATCATAGAATCAGGTTCCCAGCAGAAACAAGGCACCGCTCGGGGATATACATACCCTGTCTGCACCAATGTGGACGTAGACACCCAGGAGAGTGTCGTCGTGCTGCAGTACTAGTTGTTTTAAGTGCGGTCAAGCAGGACATCTCAGATAGATTGCAAGAAGAACACGGGGGCTAGTTCGTACAGGTCAATGCCTGACAAGAAGCCAGAGCATCATGACCGGCGTCTTTGCGCAGCCTCGAGGACCAGGCTGCTAATGCTACAGGTACCATCACTGGTGCATTATTTATTTTCGGACGTGCAGTATTTGTTTTATTTGATACGGGTGCAACACATTCTGTGATATCTACAAAGTTTGCCTCATGTTTTACTATGACATCTGTACCCCTTGACCATGTGTTATGTATATCCACGCCCATGAAAGACTCCGCACGTATACCATGGTATAGAGACCTTCCTCTACAGTTTAATGACAGGATCCGTTCAGTTAATGCGCTTCCTTTAGACATGTGTGAGTTTGATATAATTCTGGGTATGGACTGGTTATCAGCGCACCATGCTACGATTGACTGTTATTCCCGTCGTGTGATATTCGGCAATATTCATACTCCTGAATTTATCTATCATGGTTCCCTGCCGGGACAATCTATGAAAATCATTTCTGCTTTAGAAGCACGTACTCTATTATCTCACGGCTGTGAAGGTTTTCCTACAAATAATCATTGACAAGACTTCAGATGTTTCTTCTATTCAGACAGCCAAATTGTTTCCGAATTACAAGACGATATTACCAGAAGAACTTCCAGGAATTCCTCTCCCATCGCGATGTTGAAATTCAACATTGAGCTTTATTCCAGGAGCAGGAGCCAATCTCCAAGGCTCCCTTAACGCATGGCTCCGATTGAGTTGAAAAGAGTTGAAGGATCAGTTGCAAGAGTTGTTGGAGCGAGTTTTATTCCGCCCAATTTATCGCATGGGGTGCTACCAGTTTTGTTCGACAAGAAAAAGGACGGTAGCATGAGATTGTGTATCGACTACATGTGAATTAAACAAGATCACGATCCCCGTAATCGGATTATCCCCTCCCCACGTATTGACGATTTAATTCGATCCTTCAGGGTGCTAAGCATTTCTCCTAAGATAGATTTTAAGATCACGGTACATCATTACGAGGAAAGATCAGGGATAATTCCCAAACTGCTTTTCCGACCTGACGTTAAGGCCACTAGAAAGTTCTGTGCTTATGCCTTTTTGTCTCACTAATGCTCCACAGTTGTTTATGGACTTGATGAACCGAATCTTTCTATGAATTCTTAGACCAAGTTCGTCATCGTATTCATCGATGATATTCTGTTTTTTCTAAATCCAAAAGAGGATACATGAGGACCATCTTCGCACTGTTTTACAGATCTTTACGACAATATAAACTATAATGCCAAGCTTTTTCCAAGTGCGAATTGTTGGTTGAGTAGATGTGGATATTCTGGGTCACATAGTTTCATCAGAAGGATTACCATGGATCCCACGAAGGATGATGCTATCCACAAATGGGTCCAAGACCGACGTCCGAGACTGAAGTAAAGGATTTTTCCTCGGATTAGGCAGGCTATTATCGCATATTTGTAGAATGGGTTTTCACAACTGGCCTTACCCTTGAACTAAGCTCATGCGAAAGGGGTTGAGAAGTTTGTTTGGGACGACGAGCTAGGAAGAGCCTTTGAAGTAGCTAAGCAGGCGTTTAGTCACCGCACCTATTCTTACTCTCCCATCCGGTTCAGGTGGATTTCAGATTTATAGTGATGCTTCAAAGAAAGGTCTGGGTTGTGTACTCATGCAGCATGGGAAAGTGATTGCCTATGCATCACGACAGCTAAAACCTTATGAGGTGAACTATCCTACCCATGACCTAGAATTAGCAGCTGTTTCTTCGCACATAAAATCTGGAGACACTAACCTTTATTAATGGCGAATCATGTGACATCTTTCACTGATCATAAAAGTCTCAAGTATATTTCACTACAGGCGAGAATTAAATAGAGACAGAGACATGTGGTTAGAGTTACTAAAGGATTATGACACCAACATTCAGTAACAACCGGGAAAGCAAATGTGGAGGCCGACTGCGTTAAGTAGGAAATCAGGTTATGATTGCTGTCATCAAAGTAGAAGAGGAGAATTATTCGTGATCTGGAACGTTTTGGACATAGAGTTTATGTGTTTCGTGGACAGAATGGGTTCTGGGCTAGTCTGAGGGTTGAGCCTACTTAAATTTCTCAGATTAAGGCACTCAAAATGACATGGTGAAATCTGGGAGCCAATCATTCCAAATCTAGACAAGCAGACCGAGTTTCAGTTGATATAGATGGCATTCTATGGCAGGCAACTAAGTTATGCGTACCAGTAAGATCCTGCACTTCCGAGGGGTTAGATGACGAAGCTCATAGTTCTCTCCTTTTCTATTCATACCGGGTTTCGAACGGAAGATGTATCATGATTCTTCAAGCAACACTTCTGGTGGAGTGGTTATGAAACAGAAGTAGCAACATTTGTAGCAAAGTGTTTAGTCCTGTCAGCAAAGTTAAGAACGAACTCAGCGGCAAGTGGGTCTACAACCATTAGAGAAACCTCCTGTTTGTAAATGGGACGAAATATCTAAGGATTTCGTTACCAGGATTACCACAGACTCAGAAGGCAGCACGACGCTATCCTGGGTTTGCGTGATCGTTTGACCAAGACAAAAGCTCATTTTCTCCTATTCCGTAATGAATTTTTCCATCCAGTAAGAGTGGCAGAGAGAGTTCCACAAGAAATCGTATCGACTACACTTACTACCATCAGCGAATGTATCCGAAATAGATCCACGTTTCGCCGACTCGTTTCTGAAAGGTTTTACAGAACGCTTGGGGAACCAGCTCAAGTTCAGTACATCTTTTCATCCAGAGACAGAACGACATTCAGAACTTACGATTCAGACACTGGAGACATGTTACGTATCATGTGCATTAGAATGGAACAGGAAATTGAGGGACACTACATCTGTTTTAGTAGAGTACGTGCCGTATAATAACAGTTTGCATGCGATATCAAGTATGCGCCTCCTTTGAGGATGATATACGGTAGGAAATGCCTGTGCTCCTACTGTTTTGATCAAGTGGTGAGCGGTTTCTTGAGGGCCCAGATTATGATCGAGGTGACCAATGAGAAAGGTCGCTGTCTGCCATGGAAAAGCTTAAAGAAGCTCAGACAACTTCAGGAAGAGTTTATGCCGATACGCCTCTCGCAGATTGTTTAGAAATTTCAGCCGGTGAACATGGTATTCTTGAAAAGTATCACCTAACACGTGGATTCCAGGCGTTTTTTTGGTATTAAGCAATCTTATATCCCCTCGTATTATAGGACACATTTGAAATCTTGAACGCGTAGGTTGAGGTTTCTTATCGTTTTGGCCGTTACCACCCCAACTCACCATGTTTCACGAAACTAATTTCACTAACTTTTTACTCATAGGGTTACAAGTATCAATCATCTCCAGCCGTTGTCCTCGTAAACCAATTGGTCAGATCCGGAAGATTTATCCTTACACGGAAGAACCTCTGAGTCTATTCTGGACCCGTCAAGTCAGAGACATGAGGAACAGACTATTCCTTTCGTTATAAAATCCATTGGAGGAATCATCCGGTGCGGGAAGCCACTTGGAAAACCGAGGAGTCTTATACTGACTTACCTATCCTCATTATCTTCCATGATCTGGTATAGTTCTTTTCAGACCGAATCATGTTTCTAATTCGAAGGACGAATTATTCTTTAAGAGGGTAAGAGTTGTAAAACCCTAATGAAAATACCATGAATTAAAAATTTCATATCCAATTAAAATCGACAAGTAAAAACCTATAAGTTAATATCACGGGACACGATTAACGCAACGAAATTTAAAATTTACGAATCCTGAACACACAAGATACAGAAAATACGATATGAAAATAAAAACTAACTTAAATTCTTTTGGGTTATGAATTTTCGGCAAATGCAACAAAGAGAAAGGGCCCAAGTATACTTTAAAAAAGCCTAGAGCCCAAGATCATAAGTATAACTCCAGAACAGTAGGTTACCTCATTTATTGTTTACAATAAAAATAAAATAAGAAACCGCTAAAAGAAAATTTTACAAACCGTCGGCGACTACACGGCAAGAAGAGGACACTTCGATCTTTGATATCGTTAGAACCCTCGTGTTTATTCATCAATTGGTAGATCTATGATCCATCCCCGCTATCGTACCTTTCATTAAAACTTTTTCTAATCTCTATTTTTATTTAACTATGCATGCATGAAAACCTCTGAAAAATCATGGAAATAAAACAAGAAATTGAAAGATAGATCACAATGAAAACACGTTTTAAAAACATGATTGTTATCATGAACTAAACGATTTTATAATGTTGTTTCCGAGTGGTTGTGGTTCGAACCAAGGCCAAGCCGAGACCCTTAGGGTACTCGGCATATATATACATTGTTTTATTTTGCATGTCGCGTGCGTTGTTCGGCCATAGAGCCAAAGCCAAGAACCCCATGGTACACGGCCTACATTTTGATTGGGGAGTATGACATTTGGTTTGAACGAGCCAAGACAAGCCGAGTACCCCTATGGGATCGGCACACATATATGTTTGTTTTACGTGATCAATGTCGAGTGTTTAATGACCAAAGAAAGACCAAGCCAGTACCTAGGGACACGGCACATACGCAGGGTTTAATAGGATAATGTCGTGTGAGGTTGTGTCCAAGAGACCAAGCCGGTACCTATTACTCGGCACGCACCTTTAAATAACAATCATGGGTATATTTCGGCTTATAAAGTGACATGACAGACTTAGAATGTTTTGGCTTTATTAAATGGGCTTATGACTTCTAAATATTACGGCATAAGTGGGTTTAAGACATATTATCTTTGGCACACAAAATGGACATTTATGACATATGCTTTTCGGCTTAAATGGTGGGGGCTTATGAACTTAAGAGTTTTGTTGTGCGTTAGGTGGACTAGTAAAACAAACCGAGACACCCTTAATGGGCTCGGCATTCATGTTTGAGGGGTTGTTGTGTGTGTGTGAGGCCCAAGACCAAACCGAGGCCCAATGGGCTCGGCAACGTATGTATGTGGTCATGACCGGAAATTGAAATAATTACCCTAAGTGCATCTTAAAACCCTTGACTTTAATAAATTTCCTCGTAGACCTTAAACTTAAAGGTAATGACAATTATGACTCCTAACTTATGAAAATGACACTTTGAACCCTTAATTTTAATTAATTACAAGTGTTACCCTTAAAGTTTATAGAAATGACATTTATCTCCTTAACGATAATTAATTGCTATTAATACCCATATTATCATGAAGTTAACATTTATGTCCCTTAACTATTATAATTGTTATTTATAACCTCAAGTATAATAAATGACATGATTTACCTAAATTTATAATAATAGATTATTTATTAATCCAAGACACAGAAATGGAAACCTGCTATTTTTTTTTAGAAAGCTACTATTTATAGAAACCTGCTATTTTTAGAAAGTTACTATTTATAGAAACTTGCTATTTTTGGAAAGCTGCTATTTATAGAAACCTGCTATTTTTGGAAACTTACTAAATAAGGAAAGTTACTACTTTTAGAATAGCAAGTATAATAAGATACAAATCATGGTATCCAATAATCCAAGAAACATACAAGTATTCTAAGTAAGGGTAAGTTACTAAAAATAGAAAGAAACTTAAATCATGCACAAGTAACTTATACAAGCTCTTTATCATGTAGCACGTGTGAAGACGGAGTGATATCTTTCTATTTCTTCCTTTCACTGCTTCATTGTCCAGGTACGGATATTCCGTCCTTTCATAGGAACTACCTTCCATTCATGAATCAATTCCCCAGAACTGCTATTCTTCCCCGATTTCTATGTTTTAACCATGCTTATTCCATGTTTTTTCATGTCCCACTGCCGAGCTGTAAATATATGCATGACCATGATTTATTGCTTACCCCACCTAGTCATTGGAGGTACATGACCATGACACTTGAGGCACCTTTGTCATACTCTTTCCGCAGTTGAGAAGTGATTTCACGCGGGGCCGTCCCTTTTCATACTTTAATTTCATGTCTGGCCATTATTATTCACGGGCGTATGGGTGCTATCCTAGTTACATGATTTAAACGTTCACGTGAGTGTTGTTGTGAGCCCTACACTCCCATCAAGGAATGGAGTTATACCTCACCCATTTATTATGAGAGTCACCCCTCTGGTACATGTTGAGGCATCCCCTCTACATTTAATTCATGTAAGCACGTTTTATATGTATGATTTATATGACCCGTGTGCAAACCCTTATTAACTGTTTATGCTACTATGACATTCCATTATACTTTACATCATAACACCTGTTTTTAATGTTCATCTTCTCTATTCTTTATGACATATTTCTCCAGGTCCCTCGATGACACTCATGAATCTTTCCCCGCTATTATATTCCTTATCCAAACTTATGTTTATTATTTCCTTATCATTATATCCGTTCACTGAGCGTTATTCATCAGCCGTATTCTTTTCATGTTCTACGGCAGTACCTAGAGGATTGGGCATGAGAGATTGTGAGCTTAAAAAAAAGAGACCCCTTTAGCTTCCACTCGTTATCATGACGCTTGCAACTTATGTTTTGGACACATGTTTCGGCCTTTAAACTTCCTTTAACGTTATGCATGTTAAACTCATATTTGGAAGCCGATGTTGTTTCCGGCTTTCCACCTTGTTACTATCAATACGTTTTATGCCTTTTATGCTTGATATACCGCAATGATGTATGAAGTGATCCTACTCTCAAGGAGGGTGTTACAGCTATTGCCAGACTTGTTGTCAACTTAGTATTGTAATCTTCTCCTTCTGAGGTGAGTTCAGCTTGCTTAGAATCTTTTTAACCATATATGCTTGTGTTGCTGCTGCTGTTGCTCAGCATGAAGTTCTGATTCCACTGATATAATGGCTACAGTGCTTGTTTTGTGTACCCATCGGATGTGATTCTTCTCATAATTAATTATTATGCCGGTAGTTCCTTTTCCTTCTTGAGTGTTGACTCCGTACAACTGTCGCTGTAATCCGATGATCTTGTATCCTCCATGTATCTTGTAGGTGATTATATGATCTTTGTTCCATTTACATAGCGTAAAACTACCTTATACTTCATATATTGCTCTCGTGGTTCTTGCCTAAAATGACTAAGTAATCTACAGAATAACTTAAGTCGGGTCTTGTGGAAGCAGATATCTTGAAGCATCCAAATCAAGCTTTGATATTCGGTAGAGTTGACCATTTTCCTCTGTAAACATTTTTAATCTTGTGCCTGGGTCCATTGGTAATCAATTCCATTGCAGTCTATCATTCCAGCTTCTTAAGATTTTGCTTGGCGTATGCGATTGCTTTAGCGATATGTCCACCATTGGTCTGGTGACTTCTATCCTAAAAGTAAGGCTAATAATCCTAGATCGCTCATTTTGGATTTTTTCTCCCATTTGACTTTGAACTTGTCAATTCTTCTTTTGAGTCCGTAATGATTAGATCATCTATATATACTCCGATAGCAGTATCGTTCTTTGATTTCTTAGTTAGAATGCTTGCTCCAGTGCGCATAACTTGAAATCTAATGCTTCAATGTGTTTTGTCAAATTTTATGTTCCACACGGATGCTTTATCTTAGTCCGTATAGAGCTTTTAAAAGTTTATTGATTTTTCCATTGTCTTGTCTCTTAATCAATCCTTCGTGTTTGTGACTATATTTCCTCCTTTAAGTCTCCATGTAAAAATGCAGATTTTACATCAAGGTGATGTACTTCCCATTTATATTAGCTGCTATGGCCGAGTAGTAGACGATGTTTCCATTCTTGCTACCGGTGTTAAGACTTCTTCAAAGTCTATATGCCATGCTCTTGTATGTACCTGTTGCTACTAATCTATCTTGTGTTTGATTATATTTCCATTAGCATCTCTCCTTGTCCTGAATACCCATTTTTAAGCCTATTGCTTATGTCCTTGGAAAGTAGTTAATGTCCAGTATTGTTCTATTGATTGAAGCTAACTCGAGACCTCCATGTGCTTCATTCATTTTGATCGCTTGATGCTTCCTTGTAATTTTTGGGTTCATCTTCAGCTAATAGTAATTCCTCGGTGTTCTCATATAAGTCCTTTAGTGTTCTAAAACCTCTTACTGGCATGTGATCAAAGTGTGATGGTGAATCCATGATTTGAATGATTCATTATCACTTTGAATATTATTGTGTTGAGAGGTTGGGGTGTGACTTGGAATTTACTTCTGATGAATGAGTTGATGGTGTGTGAGTTTGGAGGATGTAAGAGGAGATATCTTCGTGAGCAAAATAATCATCATTATTATTTGGAAATTCATTATCTTCTTCAAGTCGATGATTTCATATTCATGAGTTTGTTTGTGACTTCAAGATTTCCTATTCGGAAAATAAGTCCCATTTAGGTTCGTCGTCGGTGTGCTCACTTTAGATAGTCCATCAAACCCATAGTTTTAATCTCCTTAAACTCACATCTCACTATAAACATACCCTTTGGTGTTGTTGGATCAAATAGTCGATAAGCTTTGATCCAGTTCATTTCATAAGTATACCTTTTAATGCTTCTGTCGTCTAGCTCTTTAGATGTTTGTGATGGACCTTGCATATGCTATGCAGCCGAAAACTCTTAGATTCTCTAAGTTTGATTTTCTTTGTTTAATTGCTTCATATGGAGTAATATCTTCTAGTGCTTTTGTAGGGACACTATTTAAAGATGTATGAATGCGAGACTAAACTTCGCTCCAAAAAGTTTTCCGCATGTTTCTTTCTTTCATCATACGCTAGTTGTGTACATGATGACCCTATTCTTCTTTCGACTACTCCATTTTGTTTGTCAGTAATGTGCAATTAAGTTGTGCGCGCTATGCCATATTCTTTACAATATTGGGTGCAATACATTGATGTGAATTCTCCTCCTCGATTCCGTTCTCAACAACATTTCATGTTTGTTCTCAACTCATTTTCTATGAATCTTATACTCTTTAAAAGTATCAAAGGCTTGAATCTTCATAGTTAAGATTAAACCCACATATATCTTGATTAGTTCTACTACAAGAGATGAAGTTCTCTCCCCAGATGGTGGGTTGGTGGTGGTGATTGGTCCACATAAAATCTACATATACATAGAATCAGAGAGAGTAATTCTAGCTTTTCCTTTTTTGGGAATGGCGCTCTGCTATGTTTACAATTAAATAACGTCACAAATTTGTGTTGTTATGTTTAATGGTAGGGTATATCCACGCGAACAAACCTATTGAGCCATTATTTTAGTGACTCGAGTTGAGATGTCCTAATCTTGCATGCCAATAACCATGGATCATTCCTTTAAGTTGCTAGAAAGCAGACAGTGTTCATACCTTCGATTTGCCCTTATACTGAGGATTTCCTCTGTCCGTTAACTTTCATGAAGATTTTGTTAACCATGTCATAAAGTCGTAATTCGTTGGCTTCCATTACTACTTTACAACCAATTTTCTGTGAATTGTCCCAAGCTCAATAATTGCCTATTAAGACAGGAAGTAAATATACGTTGATATGATTCCTTATTGTCATCATCACATACATTAAAATTGAACCTTTTCTTTGATCTCATTATATGATCCAGCCACGAATCTACTTTCCACTAACCTTCTACTAATTCCTTAATATGTTCTCTTATTCCAGTAATGATATATAATAGCTCCATTGTCTAAATACCATAGACCTATCCATATTGTACTCCTTATATCCTACATTTTCTTCATTGTAGCAGACATCCTTGCTCTTCCACCTCCTATTATGGCCATTATAAGGTCGGTTCCAAGGTCTCTCACAAGATTAGATTGCTCGTTATTGAGTCTTGTCTTTAAGGACAGTTATGCAACGTGCCCTAAATTCTTGCATATTATAGCATTTTAACTTTTTGCTAGTATCATAATTTATTTGTCTGGAAGTTATTTTTATCATAACTCCCTATAGAGGTTTATTAGTCTTTCCTTCTCTTCTAAAGTTTCTCATGATTCTTCTTGTGAGATTTATCCTTCCACTCCACGTCCTCAAAATATTTTCCTTAAGTCTCATGTCGTGTGAACATCAAATTTCTTGAATTAGCCACCATTGTTTGCATTCCATATACTTAATCCTTTCTCATAAGTCTTAAGTCTAACCAATTGCTTCTTCTAAAGTCATTTCATCTAGAGCTGAGTATTGTTTCTATGACGCAACTATTTGCAGTTACCTATCGTGTAAAAAGCGTATAATAGTTTACCAGTACTAGTGTTTTCTCTTCTATGTATGCCACTAAACTAGCGCTTTTGTTAATAAGTTGTTAGTTTTGGGTGAAGTTATCGATGGTCTCGGTCTTCTTTATGTGTAGCAACTCAAATTCGATTTAGTGTTTGCAACCTTACATGTTGGACGCATTCTCTCCTATGTGTCTAATTTTTAAGGCATCCCATATGCTTTTGCGTTTGTGTTTTGTGATTTGAAGCTGTTGTTCTTTCTGGTAAGGCTTGATAAAGGGAATGCTATATCAGTTTTGTGCTTTTTTGTTGTCTGCTTGGGTTTTTCATTGGTTCATAATCATTTCCCAATAAACCAATATCGCTTCGAGGATAATTTGCATTCGAATTCCCATAGTAGTAATTCCGGGGTTTTAAATTGGACCATTGAATGTGGTTCTTCGTAGTAACCTACTTCCTTCTTCGAAGTACCCACTTTCTTTGTCATAACTCTAGGATAACTAAATAAAATCTCCCAAATAAAAATTCCTAACACTAATGTGCCGAAATTGTGTGAATAACTCTCGTATACGTGCCTTAAAGCATCTTATCTTACGGGACTAGTTTTTTTTCTTCCAAAACTACCCCTTGGGGGATTTACAATTCAAAATGAATAACCTAAGTAAAATTACTCCTTAAAAAATTAATTTCTATCAATAAGTAGGTATAAAATTTCTCGACTACTATATTTCTATCTCTTCTGGTTTAGGCTACGTTACTAATCTAAATTAAGGGGTAACTATTCAATCACTAAAACCTAAAAATCTATATAAACTTAAAATTTAAATATAGTAAAGGAAAGAAAAGAAAAGTGGGGTGTGTTGTCTATAAAACCTTGTAGGGTTAAGAAACCCTGGTGCCCCTTTTCTTTTGTGTCCGCCTCTCTTATTTGTTTGGAGATCTTCTCCTTTGTGGAGTTCGTCTCTGTGAGGCCTTCTGCTTCTTCTCTTTTCGTCTGGTGGTTTTCTCCGCCGACTGAGATGGCGATCTTGGTCGCTTTTTCCTTTTGTTCTTAACCAGTGATGCTTCCCTCATTATTTGATGCGACTTATAGGGTTTCGCGGTTTTATTTTTTGTGGATCTTGGTGAAAAACCGCCGTATGAAATGGGGTTTTTTTTATTAGGAAAACCAAGAATCACTGATGATTCTGAAGCGTTCAATTTATCGATTCTTTCTTCAAAAGGTGTGATTGTTCCTTTTGATGCCTTGATTCTTTCGTCATTTTTGTGATGACCTTCGTTATCCAATTTGTTGGTTAATATCTTTGTTTTCGATCAGGAAAAAAAATGCCTCTAACCCTTATGTTTTCGGGTTAAATTTTTCGATTATTGTTTCTGGGTGAACCCCTTCGTTGCTAGGATTTAGAATCACTCATGGCGATTGATAAAAAAGAAAAATTTGCCCAATCAAGAAAAGCATTTATACTAAACACAAAAATGATTAGTTTCTTTTTTATTTGTGTTCTTTTTCGTGTGTAAACTGTTTCTGGAATATTGCTGCGTTTTTTTCTTGATTCGAGATGAACACAACAGGTATATGATGATTTTGGTTTAGTCAACCAAAGGCTCTGATGCCAAATGTTGGATCGAATTATCTAACCTTTCTAATCAAAATATACCAAAATGCAAAGTTTTATTAAACTTAAAATGTCATCATCTTTACAAGTATATAATCGAGTTCTATTTATAGAAATGAAGGGGTACGAATGATTAGAACCGCATCCCTTGGGTGAAAAAACTGTAAAACAGTATGTAACCGCTTTTCTATAACGAGCCATAATGACAGCAGGTATATTAACATTGGGTTGGTTTGACCACCATGCTCCGGTTGCAAGAATGGAAACAATCAGATTACTTGTCTCACAAGTGGCACAAAACGGGTGGAAAATATACCAAATGGATGTAAAATCTGCATTCTTGAATGGTGTACTCGATGAAGTGGTTTATATAGAACAACCACCATGTTATATGAAAGTTGGAGAAGAGACTAAGGTTCTGAAATTGAAAAAAGCATTGTACGGGCTGAAACAGGTCCCTCGAGCATGGAATACTCGTATTGATTCTTTTCTGAAAAGAATAGGGTATGTACAATGTCCTTACGAGCATGCTTTATATATTAAGCTAGTTGAAAACAAAGTATTGGTAGCCGCCTTGTACGTAGATGATCTCATCTTCACAGGAAATAACAAAAGGATGATCGATCAGTTTAAGGAATCAATGACTCGAGTGTTTGATATGATAGACATGGGACTAATGAAGTACTTTATGGGATTGGAAGTAAGGCAGGGAATTTTTGGGATCTTTGTATCTCAAAAAGCATACGCTAAGGAGATTTTGAAGCGATATAAAATGGAAGATTGTAATCCAGTAGTGACACCAATGGAATTAGGTACCAAACTTTCAAAGTTTGAGGGAGGAGAACCTGTTGATGCAGACAAGTATCGAAGTTTGGTTGGGAGTTTACGATACTTAACTAGTACAAGACCAGATCTTTCATATAGTGTTGGAGTTGTAAGTCGGTTTATGGAAAATCCGAAGTATGCTCATTGGAAAGCATTGAAGAGAATACTGAGATATGTTAAAGGAACTGAATCGCTTGGGTTATTCTACTCGAGCTCTAAAGAATACACACTTACAGGTTACTCCGATAGTGATTGGCACGGAGATGTAGATGATCGAAAGAGCACTTCTGGTTACGTGTTCTTTATGGGAAAAACAGCCTTCACATGGGCTTCAAAGAAACAACCAATAGTGGCATTATCAACCTGTGAGGCAGAATATGTAGCAGCATCATGGACGGTTTGTCACGCAATTTGGCTAAGGAATCTGTTACGAGAATTACAGAATCCGCAACACGGTCCAACAGAAGTCAAAGTCGACAACAAGTCTGCAATTGAGTTGGCAAGGAACCCGGTACATCACGAGAGAAGTAAACATATTGATGTACGCTTCCATTTCATTAGGGAACATATAAGGAACAGGGATGTGCAATTGACTCATGTAATGAGTCGTGATCAAGCAGCCGATATTTTCACTAAGGCACTTCCAGCAGAATTATTTAATCTTTGCAAGCAAAAGATGGGAATGAAGGATGCAAGAGATGTAAGCTTAAGGGAGGAATTTGTTGGATAATAATGCATATCAGATACTAATTAGTTCATCAAACATTGTTGGAACATGGATGGCAGTTACAAAAGTAGTTATTTGGTAGTTATTATTTATAAGACACAATGGTTAGTATAAGATACAATGGTTATGAAAAGTCGCAATGGTTGACATGTATATATATGTTATGTTCTTGTAACAATTGAAAAATTGTCATGAATAAACACAAGTTCATAGTATCCTCTGTGTTCTTTCATTTTGGTTTACTTTAGATTGTTCAAAATCTCATTTCCCTGTGATTTACACTATTTCTTTTTTTTGAAAAATATATTCACACGCAACCTGTTAGCATTTGAACGTGGGTAACATTACCTCATTGGTGGGCTTTCTTACCCGCTTTTCCACTTTTAGGATTTAATGTAATGTTTTGGGGTTTGATGTGTGCACAGAGTATGTTTTGGGCAATTTGTTTAGGTTGTAGTAATATGGTTGATAAATGGGCACTACTCACAGCCAAAAGTGGTGCTGTGGAAGTCGATGTGTAGCCTTATATCGATAACTTGGCTGGAGATGTCCTTTCACGAGCTGCATTCAGCAGTTCTTATGAAGAAGGACAAAAGATATTCCGAATCCAAAAGGAATAAATGGAACTTATGATCCAATTGCTGTTCATTTTGCATCTTCCTGGAGAAAGGTATCAACACTTCTACTTTAAATTAAACATAATTTTAACATGTAAAATATGTTAGCTAGAAAAAAGAATATAACTTAATCGACTAGGTGAAACAGCTTGAAATTTATAACTATTCAAATGCATATGACCTCTAAACAGGTTTTGATAATTATTTTATAATCATGTTGAGTCCAAAGTATGGATGAAAGGAATATCATCCCAGTGTATGTTAACCCAACCAATTTGTACTGTTTTTTTTTATCTTTTTCAAAATTAAATGAGTTTGAACTGATCTTTACCACATGTAGGCGCTCATTATACCACATTACACCTCTATATATTATATAACTTGTTAATATATTTGTCCTTCATTATGTAGGATTTTATAACCAACGAGAGCAAGCAAGAAGTTTCAAGACAACCGCAACAAGCTTCAAGCTTTGGCGAGGGGTATAGTCGACAAGAGGAGGAAAGCAATCGAGATGGGAGAACCACACACTTATGACTTGCTTGGAATTTCACTCGAATCAAATTCAAAACAATCCAAATAAAACAGAAATGGAATGAGTATAGAAGATGTGATAGAAGTATGCAAGCTATTTTACATTGCTGTGTTGGAATTTAAATAACTGTTAACCATTAACAACCACGAGTACGCATTGGATATAGATCATGTTTGGTACATATGATTAACACACAATAAACAAACAAAAGGGTAATAGAAAACAAACCTCTTGAAGAATCAAATGTTAATGAAACAAAGTGGATAAGTTTCCACCTCTACGAGTGCTCACAGAAACACGTCAAACGAATACGCCCGGATGCTAGCCTTACTTTATGTGCATCCCAAACAACCCTTGTAACACAAACCAACTAAAATCAAGTACCAAAATCGTCCCAAACAAAACCAACTGAAATCAAGTATAAAAATCATCCCAAACAACCTGTACCAAAATTTAGCAAAATAAATCTAGGGTTTTACCAAATTCGGTTCAACCGAATTACACCAGATTCAACCAAAAATCAATAAAACAAATCCTAGATTATTTCTATCGATTCTCACGCCTTGAGAATAAGTAAACCAAAGTATTAAACCTCCTGGAACTGATGTGGGATCGAATCACACTTGGAAAACCCCCTTAGGTTAACCGAAATTGAGTAGTGGGGTTTATAGAAGAACCGAAAACCAAAGAACCTTAATAAGGGTCTATGTAGTCGGCTGAGAAAAGAAAAGGGAAACCCAAAAATGGTTTTGGAGAGTATTCTAGTTGCGTGTGCCGTGGAATGAGCAAGAGGGTGAGGGTTTATAAAGCCTTCAAACCCTACTTGTGATAAGACTAAAAAACTTAATGTTTAAGTCTTATCACAACTCTTCTCTTCTCTTCTCTTCTTATCACAAACCTCTCTTTTTTTCTTATCCTAAAAACAAATCTAGACACATTCATGAATCACTAGGGCTGGCTACACATTAGGACATTCCTAGGATTCATGGCTTAATCGTTTTATGTCCTTAGGTTTACATTAGAAACTTTCGTGAAGCATTAAACGCACTCTAAGTATTTTACGTGTGTGCCTCTAATAGGCTCACACATTTCTAGTCGTATAGGTGTGTATCCAACTACCATAATCCAACAGCTCCCACTTGGGAGTTGGAGTAGCAGACAACCCATATACTAACGACAAAAACGTCTAGCAACACTCACATTCGTTGTTAAAACTAGAAATGTCTGAGATCAAGTTTCAAAAACATTCTCAGTAGCATGGTTATGTATCTCTTGCTATAATCATCCCTTTGTTCAGATACCGTTAAACCATGGATATGGATCCTAACTCATTCCATATAGTTTAACCATTTAGATTCTCGTTATAGAACTTAATACAGATATACCAAATGTAATCAAGAATCATCTTGCATTACCCTTTGGGTGCGGCCACACAATTATCTGATTAATTCTGGAGAGGCGCCAATGGTATCATACTGCACATCAAGTGGAGGAACAAATTCTTTGTTGAATACAAGTGTTGTGAATGCTGCTTCACATCACTTCCAATAATAGCCTTTATAACTACCATTTTCAGGTTAGCGTTTGACTTAGAATTAAAAAGTGATATCCACACATACCAGAACTTGTTTGTATTCTCAAGTCTAAGGATGACTTAACTAACCATTTTTCGATATTTTACTCATGACTAAGGATCCAAAAGTAAATATTCGAAGGTTGGGGTGTCCAATATGCATCCCTTGTGAATAACATATGAGTTTGGCGGGAACCATCCATATATTCAAAGAATATAACCAACACTCATATTTGTCTTATGTAACAATATTCCCATACTGTTAACCGACAATGGACATATTTAGAATGATATAATCACTCAAGGATTAAACATGCAAATATAGGATAACAATTATTATATGTATGAATAACAAATACCACGTATCTTCATTCATCAGAAAGTAAAAATTGTCTTACATCCCAATTATCCAAATACTAAAACAGATATGCATGAAACTAATTAGCAAGTTGAAGTCCAATGTTTCCAACATTCTCAACTACTTCTTTACAAGATAGGTAAATAGTTATCTAAGTAAACTTTCCGATTACTTTTTTCAAATTCACAAATTTGTAAAGAATTTGAACGCCATGATGAGTGTCGTATGTATATTTGCATACTATTGCAAGAATCATAGTATGAAAATGTGACAGTACCTTTTATGAGTTATTTAAAGTCAACAACATACCTATCTTAGACAGTCATCTTTATAGTTTCTTAAAATGTAAAGTATTCTCATTTTTTAATGTGTATTATAACAATGCTCTTAGTTAAGCATATCTAGTTAGTAGATTTATAATAAATGATGAAATCCTACTTTAACTAGGATTCATTATTCTCTAGCATCGTGTGTACACAAACAACACTAAGCCTTATACAATTCATAAACATTTGTTTTAACAGTTATCTAAATCACTCTCAATTAGATACATTTGTTATCAGTCATCTAAACACTCTCATTTAGATACTGTTGTTGTTAGCTTATCTTGCTCTAGTGCAAAAGTAACAACCAGTATCACACACCATATAATATATACATGATGAATCCTTAATTAAAAACACAAGGTTTCTATCCATGTATTAAATTATCTCAAGTATATATCATTTAAGACTTGCTTCAATGATGTATTGCATTGTGTTGGACTTAATTTTTGCATATGTTTATTTCATTATACATTCATTCCAAGGTCGTTTGCTTTATTTCCTAAATTCCCAAGTGAAGTTTCATTCCAATCTCAAGGATTAACATCTAGCTTAGATAGAATGATACTTTCAATATGTTACACAACATATGAATTTTAAGGAAAAACGTAGTGCTCCCACTTGATGTCAGGTGTAATCAGGAGTTATCTTAATTTAATCAAAAATCATATTGTGATTAAACTTAAGATCTCAGCTTTTAGATGCATGATCCAATCCACATTTAGATTCTATTATCTTGTATACTTTATAAAGATTATATATACTCATAACCCTTTTTGATTACACACCGTCCTCGCAAAAGTAATCATAAAGGAAAGAGTTATAAAACTTAATTGCCTTTTCCAAATATAGACTCATAGCCCTCTTGATTATGCATCGTCCTCGTAAAGGTAATCATTAAGAAAATAGTTATGAACCTTAATTTTTCATGTTTTAGATTCAAGAAAACATGTATGACAATTAGTTATCTTTATATAATTAATGCGTGTAGAAAAGAAATATTTAATCATAGTCAATTGCTTGAGTAAGATTAAAAACTCTTGTCTTCAGTCAGGCATTAATATGTATACAATCTTGTCCTTATGAGCCTTTCTTCAAAAGAAACTCATTCTCACCTCACATTTTACTGTTTGGTGAAAGATCAATCAATCTCAAACCATTGATTGTCTTTTAAGGACTGCATCTTATCATTCATAGTTCTAAGATATTTATTAGATCCAAGATGTGATAATTCATCTTATTAGTTAGCAGGTTTATTATGACCCTTTAACTTATATTCCTCAGCATTGATATTAAAATATCACTCCATTGATGAGGCATCCTTGCGGATTTATGAATGAGAGCTACATTATACTTTGGTTTGACATTTTCATGTTTTAACCTTAGTATGACATCAGCAAGTGAATTCAGAAGGTTATGTATTTTGTTCTTGAATATCTTCAAGATTTTTAGATGCTCCCACTTACTTTTGTAAGAAGAGATACTTCTCTAAACACTAAGTATTTAAGCAACAATAAATTGTTCTTAATCAAAATATATTTTACAGTTCTCATCTCTAGCTTGTTAATAATATGCTTCACAAGATATTAACAAATTTCAGAACTTTAATCAAGACCTAATGGGATTCATCCCTAATCTATAAATAGATAATGTCTTGAATACCTTCTAGGTTGGAACTATATTGAGTGTATCCATGACACACGCAAATTTCTAACCTTGATAGATTTTGGAGGTAGAGCAATTATAATTATCAGAAATCAAACAATACGAATATAGTTTGTTTCAACACATTTGACATAGCATGATAGAGTGGTATTCTATGAGTATTGGAATTATGAGTCTCCATCAGAATTCCTTAGATAACTGAATTCTCTTTGGATTAAATACTTGACAATTGGGTCAAGCCAAATTTGGATACACAGTATTTAACAACCAAGTTCATGCTATAACGTATATATCTTTGAATAGTATAATAACTCTGTGTTCATGTATTTCAAGAAATCAAAACATGTTAAGTATACGTTACAAGTCTTTGAATAATTCAAGGACCTTATTGTTTTATGTGTTAACAATAAGACATAACAATTTTACTACTTACTTTATGTTATGTGTCATTGATATATTCAAGGGCTATATAATTATGTCTTAAAAAGAACATAATATCTTAACTAAAGTAATTATGAACGCAAACTCTTGAGTTCAATAGTAATTGCAAGTTAATTTCATACTTCATAATTATGATTATATAATTGATATCATCAAATAACGTCATACTTTACTATCATTTATCCCACGTATTTTACCCACTTTTATATAATAATTGCAAGATATTGGTACTTAATTGCTTAAAGTTTATTATTGCAGTAATTATGGAGTCACTTGTGAAGAAGAAGCAAAAAGGCGCAATTCTAGAGCTTAAACGAAGACATTTGAAGAATACTATTTTCTGCACCTATACGCCGTATCCAGCAATGAAGATACGGCGTATCAGCGCCAGCTCAGCACAAGAAACGCGTAATGATCAATTCCCGATCCGGCGTATCCACTACAACCAATACGCCGTATGCACAGCTGTTCATCAGTCAAAGATACGCATTTAATATGATTGATGGTAATTATCTTAATTGATTTGATCTTATCGCGGACTCCAAGGAAATTAACCCCTATACGCCGTATCCACTTATCCCTATACGGCGTATCCAGGCGTATTTCAGACACTATAAATACAAGACTCAAAAACGAGTTTTAGTGTGCAATATCACATTCGTTGTATAGTATACAACTAAATTCGAATTTCTCAAGCCAAGAAGAGCGGCCAAGGTCGAGCACTACTCCTAATTCCATATAAGACATCGTGTAATTCTTACTTTCTTAATCATTCGATTTTTAATTGTTTGATCACGTTTGTAATAATGACAATGATTGTGGGCTAATACCCTTGGGTATTAGCCATGTTAATGAAGATTATAATGTTTGGTTTGTTTTAATCCGGCTTTGATTAATTTATCGTTGTTGTGTAATTATGTTTATCACCTTATACTTGTTTATGTGCTTGTACATGCGACCTATCATTCAACTGGGTCTAGGAAGACCTAACCAGTAACCTAGATGTCGGGATGGCTCTCCATGTTGTGTTCTATATGCCCGAACCAATAGGATCACAAATGACACCTTATCATTACTCTTTGATTATGAGCTTAGTTGACCGGCAGGTGACCCGATAATTGTTCAACCAGTATTGTTCATTTATTAATTGGTATTGATTTTGGTGGTGGACTACCGGTGTATAAAACAACATCAAGCAATAAGTGGGTAAAGTCCCGATGGGCTAGGGTATTAACAGGATCACCACTGCTTTAATTCCCTATGGTAGATTATAATTAAACTATAGGATGCTTTATGCGGATGCGTTAATCGTGACAGGATTGTTCGTGTCTAGGTCTTAGGAAGAAGTACCGCCTAAGTCTTAAGAATGATATGCCGCCTCGAGATAAGCAGCCATTGCACTAATTAATCAAACCAGCATTTAATCAGATTTAACATGGTTAATACAGTTTTCTATTATTTGGCTCGTTCCGCTCTTTTGTCTTGTGTTTATTTGCTTTAGTGTGTATTGTGCTTAGAATTGATATTTGTCACCATAAACCTGTGCCAGTCTCTCAGGCTGAAAACCCCCCTTTTACCTCTAGTAAATATGTATAGCATAGGTTTAACCAGTAATTAGACTAATCTAGATAGAATAAAATACTGATAGAATAATAGGTTAACTCTCACTCTTAGTGTTCGACACCCTACTTACCGCGAAGCTACATCTTGACCGGGTACTCTGCCCGTTAAAGTGTTGTCTTTAGGTTAGTCGGCTAAATATAAATGTAAAACCTGATAATCATAAATAACACCTATACAACGACACATCAAGGTTTTTGGTGCCGTTGCCGGGGAGTGATTAGTTTAATCTTTATTCTTTTTAGTATTTCTAACCTTTAACTTGTTTAGTGTAAAATTATTAATTCTGATTTCTAACTACTAATTGTTTAGTTTAATTGTGTGCTTTAATTTATCGCGTTTTAATTAAGTGTTTTATTTCTGTATTAAATACGGCGTATTCAGTCCTCTGAATACGGCGTATTTGTTGATTTAACATTTTCTTTCTAGTAAATCCTTTTCAGGAAACGCTGTATTCAATCTTTGAAAACGCCGTATTTAGCTTTATGTTCAGATACGGCGTATCCTGCAAATCATACGACGTATTAGTCTTCACATACGGCGTATCGATTACAGACCAGATCACTTCCGTAGATTTAAATTTTAGATCTGACTTACTTTAACAATGTCTTTCATGACAAGAACATTACTTGATCCATTCTAGATCCCATACCTTAAAAGAAAAATAACAATGGAAGAAATGGTAATTAAGTTTATCAATGAAGGAAGACGAGAACATGATGAAATAGAAGCATTTATAAAGGAATTTAGAACAACTAACGAACTCATGCTCAAAGAAAGAAACAACTCCTTGTGCGAACTCGGATTTGAGGTATATGGGTTGACAAGAGCATTCGAGAAAGCCCATTCGGTCAATTATGAAATTAAAGGAGTAACCACTAGAGGAGGAAAGACCACCATCGAAGCCACCCAAAAGACCAATATCGTAATTAAACCTCCAACGCCTCATCACGATGAACCAATAATACCATTAGAAGCCCCACCCGAATCCAGACCTAAAAAAACCTTGGAAAAAGACACTAGACCCAAAATTTCACAAATACCTTTTCCTTAACGGTTGAAAAAAGAAAAAGAAGAAGCCCAACAACGAAAGTTCTTAGAAAACCTAAAACAACTCCAGCTAAACATCCCATTCACCGAGGCCCTTGCTCAAATTCCAAAGTATGCTAAATTTCTAAAAAGTTTGTTGTCAAACAAAATAAGACTGGAAGAAGCTTGCACAGTAACAATGAACGAAAGATGCTCCTCGGTTTTGTTAAACAAACTTCCACTTAAAGAAAAAGACCCAGGAAGTTTTACTATCCCTTGTGATATTGGCAACTTACACATCGATAATGCTTTGGCAGATTTAGGAGCCAGTATAAGCCTGATGCCCTACTCGATGTATGAAAAACTAGGACTCGAGGAACCAAAGTTGACAAGAATGAGTTTGGAACTTGCAGATAGGTCCATCCAGTATCCTTAGGGGATAGCAGAGAATGTACTCATTAAAGTCGACAAGCTTGTTCTCCCGATCGATTTCATTATATTGGATATGCGACAAGATACTAGAATTCCGATAATCTTAGGAAGACCGTTCCTAGCAACCACACGAGCTATGATAGATGTATTCAACAAAAGGATAACTCTCAGGGTTGGGGACGAGGAGGTAATCTTTGATGTCGATCAATAAAAAAAACCCTACCGATGACGATGAATGTTATGGGATCGATGATCTAGACCAAACAATACACTTAGAAGCTCAGGAATTAATGGAAAACGACCATACTGATTCATTCCTGCTTAACGATCTAGACATCGACGAAGCCGATTAAGGGGGGGGAGGGGAAGGGGAGGGGGGAAAGGGGTGGGGTGAGGGGGGGGGGGGGGGGGGGGGGGGGAGTGGGGGGGGGTGAGGAGGGGGGAGGGGGGGGGTGGGGGGAGGGACAGGCTAACGATATGATTTTCATAATCAATACGTCGTAGTCAAATTTCATATACGGCGTAATTTTAGTGACACATGAAACGCTGAATTTTGAAAGAACGTAAACAACACCACCTGCTCATTCTAGATGCCAACAAAATCGATGAAAAGAAGCCAGAATTGAAAGATGTCAGACATTAAGGGAATTAGCATTTTGCACGCACAAGATCCTTTTGGAAGAAAACTTCAAACCTGTCATCCAAAAGCCAAAGGTCCAAGATGTGGTCAAAAATGAAATCGCCAAACTGCTCGATTCCGGATTAATCTATCTCATCTCAGATTGCCCGTAGGTCAACCCCATTCATGTTGTCCCAAAGAAAGGAGGAATGACCGTTGTCTTAAGCGACAACAACGAACCGGTTCCATCTCGCACAGTTACAGGGTGGTGCGTGTGCAATGATTACATTAAACTAAATGACGCAACACGAAAAGACCACTTCTCTCTCTTTTTATTTTTTTTTTTCCCCTCCCTTTTATTAAGAACGCTTGTCCGAAAATGAATTTTATTGCTTTCTTGATGGTTTTTCCAGATTCTTCCAAATTCCAATCGCTCATGAGGATCAAGAGAAAACAACATTCACATGCCCTTATGGAACATTTGCTTACCGAAGGATGCCGTTTGGACTGTGCAACGCTCCTGCAACCTTCCAAAGATGCATGACTGCGATATTCCATGACATGGTGGAAGACTTCATGGAAGTTTTTATGGATGATTTCTCGGTATTCGGTAATTCTTTTAACCACTGTCTAGGTAATTTAGATAAAATGCTCGCAAGATGCAAAGAGACCAATCTTGTTCTAAATTGGGAAAAATGTCATTTTATGGTGAATGAAGGAATCGTCCTGGGTCACAAAATATCTAGGAAAGGGATCGAGGTTGACAGAGCGAAAATAAACGTAATAGCCAAAATACCTTACCCAACAAATGTTAAGGGGGTTAGGAGTTTCTTGGGACACGCTGGGTTTTATCGTAGATTCATAAAAGATTTTTCCATGATTTCTAAACCTATGACCCAACTTTTAATGAAAGATGCAAAGTTTGATTTTTCTGATAGTTGCAAAAAAGCATTTAATGATTTAAAAGAAAAACTTACCTCAGCACCTATCATAATATTCCCTAATTGGAATATCCCTTTTGAACTAATGTGTGATGCTAGCGACCTTGCCGTTGGAGCAGTCTTGGGACAAAGGATAGATGGGAAATTTAAACCCATCTACTATGCTAGCAAGACCATTAATGATGCCCAAGCATACTACACTACTACTGAAAAAGAGCTTCTAGCAGTTGTCTTTTCTTTTGATAAATTTTGTCCTTATCTTATTTTATCAAAAACTATTGTCTACACTGATCATATTGCTTTGAAGTATTTGTTCAGTAAACAGGATGCCAAGCCAAGACTCATCAGATGGGTTCTGCTTTTACAAGGATTCGACATTGAAATCAAAGATAAAAAAGGAGCAAAAAATCTGGCCGCTGATCACTTGTCTAGGCTCGAAAATCCAAACATGGGGATATTAACAGAAATGGAAATCGCCGATGAATTTCCCGATGAGCACCTTATGGTATTAAAAACTACTCCCGACAACGATGAACCATGGTACGCGGATTACGTCAACTACATCGTCAAGATACGGTGTATCAGTGCCAGCTCAGCACAAGAAAGGCGTAATGATCAATTCCTGATCTGGCGTATCCACTACAACCAATACGCCGTATGCACAGTTTTTCATCAGTCAAAGATACGCATTTAATATGATTGATGGTAATTATCTTAATTGATTTGATCTCATCACGGACTCCAAGGAAATTAACCCATATACACTGTATCCACGTATCCCCAAATGGCGTATCCAAGCATATTTCAGACACTATAAATACAAGACTCAAAAACGAGTTTTAGTGTGAAATATCACATTCTTTGTATAGTATACAACTAAATTCGAATTTCTCAAGCCAAGAAAAACAGCCAAGGTCGAGCACTTCTCCTAATTCCATAGAAGACATCGTGTAATTCTTACTTTCTTAATCATTCGATTTTTAATTGTTTGATCACGTTTGTATATGACAATGGAAAAAAATTATTTGTGGGCCCCCCCCCCCTATTTTTTTTTTTAAAAAAAAAAATTTTACCCCCCTTGGGTCAGCCATGTTAATGAAGATTATAATGCTTGGTTTGTTTTAATCTGGATTTGCTTAATTTATCGTTGTTGTTTAATTATGTTTATCGCCTTATACTTGTTTATGTGCTTGTACATGCGACCTATAATTCAACTAGGTCTAAGGAGACCTAACCAGTAACCTAGATGCCGGGATGGCTCTCCATGTTATGTTCTATATGCCCAAACCAATAGGATCACAAATGACACCTTATCATTACTCTTTGATTATGAGCTTAGTTGACCGGCAGGTGACCCAATAATTGTTTAACCATTATTGTTCATTTATTAATTGGTATTGATTTTGGTGGTGGACTACCGGTGTATAAAACAACATCAAGCAATAAGTGGGTAAAGTATCAATGGGCTAGGGTATTAACAGGATCACTACTGCTTTAATTCCCTATGGTAGATTATAATTAAACTATAGGATGCCTTATGTAGATGCGTTAATCGTGACGGGATTGTTCGTGTCTAGGTCTCAGGAAAAAGTATTGCCTAAGTCTTAAGAATGATATGCCGCCTCAAGATAAGCAGCCATTGCACTAATTAATCAAACCAGCATTTAATCATATTTAACATGGCTAATATAATTTTCTATAATTTGGCTCGTTTCGCTCTTTTATCTTGTGTTTATTTGCTTTAGTGTGTATTGTGCTTAGAATTGATATTTGTCACCATAAACCCGTGCCAGTCTCTCAGGCTGAAAACCCCCCTTTTACCTCTAGTAAATATGTATAGCATAGGTTTAACCAATAATTATACTAATCTAGGTAGAATAAAATACTGATAGAATATTAGGTTAACTCTCACTCTTAGTGTTCGACACCCTACTTACCGCGAAGCTACATCTTGACCGGGTACTCTGCCCGTTAAAGTGTTGTCTTTAGGTTAGTCGGCTAAATATAAATGTAAAACCTGATAATCTTAAATAACACCTATACAACGACACATCAGTGCGCAAAGCTGGTTGACGCGATTTTGATTAGGGCATCCGCTTTCTTGTTTTTACTTCTTGGGATTTGGCTTATGGAAAAGTTAGCGAAGCCACTGATCAGGATTTTGGCCTTCTCAAGGTACTTGACCATATTTTCTTCCTTAGGAACATATGTCCCTAGGACTTGGTTTGCCACCAGTTTAGAATCTACACTTACGTGCACATTGCGCACCCCCATCTGTGCTACTATTCGAAGGCCAGCTATTAGTACCTCATACTCTGCCTCATTGTTAGAAGTGGTGAACTGAAACCTTAGCGCGTAGGTAAACTTCATTCCCTTCGGGCTTGTCAGTATTAGGTCAACGCCTGATCTATCTACACATGATGATCCGGCTGTGAATAATATCCATGGCTCTTATGGGATTTTGATCACTGACGTATCTGGTGGTGCTTCATTTGGCTTCTCGATAAGGAAATCCGCTAGAATCTGTCCTTTCACGGATGTCCTTGGCCGGCATGTGATATTGTGTTCTCCCAGCATAATGCTCTATTTTTGTAATCGCCCGGCCATATCGGGGCGTGATATTATTTGTTTGATTGGTTGGTCAGTGATAACTGCGATAGGGTGTGCTTGGAAATATCTTCGTAACCTCTTGGCTGTGAAAACCAGTGCTAGGACTAGCTTTTCCATTGGGGTATAGTTTAGTTTGGGGCCCTGTAATGCACTGCTTATGAAATAGACTAGCGTCTGAATTGTGCCCCTTTCAGTCATCAAGACCACACTAATAGCTCTGTGGGAGGAAGACATGTATACAATCAGTTCTTCCTTCGGTTTGGGTGCTACCAGTAGGGGTAGCTTCGACAAGTGTCGCTTCAGTTGCTTGAAGGCTTGTTCCGCTTCGATGTAATGTATTGTATAAAGTGGTCGATATAACCACTTATTTTGTAAAAGTTTGTAAAGTTCGGGATGTAAGGGAAGTTGACCGTTAGGTTGTCATTGTCATCTATGATCGAGACGCTTGTTTATAAGTTCCAGTCTTTGTCATGGAACGGTCGAGGAAAGTTACTAGCAACCGCACCTTATTTGTTGGCTTTAAATCTATTTGTTTATTTATTTTATTTAACGATAATTTTACTTCCTTTTCCTGATAACTAACCTTAGGATCTACTCGAATGAGGATGTGTACGAGCATGGATGTCTATTCCGTCGATACGGCCATGTATTCATGTCTCAGCTGCCTTGTTTGACGACGACCTCTGGTGAAAGTCAGAAGCTCCACACCCGATATCATTCTTCATCTAAATAAGAATGATTAAAAACCCGAGCCTTCTAATAAATACCCAATTTACCTATTGACTTGTTACTCCTTAGCTTTAGAGGTAGAGATGTGTATCCTTGCCAAGCCTATGATACGAAGCTAATCACGACTGAGCAAATGAGCGTACCACTAAAATGATACACCCTAGATTAGTTGAGTGATCTAAGTGATTTCATTTCCATATTTCGTGAGGAGCTTGGTTTTGTACAGGTGATCTGAACATGAAAGAAATGCTTAAAGGAAAAATCCTTAACCTCGGTTGGGATACATTTTCAAATTCTTTCTAAAGTCTACTTGAGGACAAGTAGGATTCAAGTGAGGGGATATTTGATATCATCAAATAACGTCATACTTTACTATCATTTATCCTATGTATTTTACCTACTTTTATATAATTATTGCAAGATATTGGTACTTAATTGCTTAAAGTTTATTATTGCAGTAATTATGGAGTCACTTGTGAAGAAGAAGCAAAAAGGCATAATTATAGAGCTTAAACGAAGACATTTGAAGAATACTATTTTTTGTACCTATACGACATATCCAACAATGAAGATACGGTGTATCAGCGCCAGCTCAGGACAAGAAACGCATAATGATCAATTCTCGATCTGGCGTATCCACTACAACCAATACGTCGTATGCATAGCTGTTCATCAGTCAAAGATACGAATTTAATATGATTGATGGTAATTATCTTAATTGATTTGATCTTATCGCGGTCTCCAAGGAAATTAACCCCTAAACGCCGTATCCACTTATCCCCAAACGGCGTATCCAGGCGTATTTCAGACACTATAACTACAAGACTCAAAAACGAGTTTTAGTGTGCAATATCACATTCTCTGTATAGTATACAACTAAAGTCGAATTTCTCAAGCCAAGAAGAGCAGCCAAGGTCGAGCACTACTCCTAATTCCATAGAAGACATCGTGTAATTCTTACTTTCTTAATCATTCGATTTTTAATTGTTTGATCACGTTTGTAATATTGACAATGATTGTGGGCTAATACCCTCGGGTATTAGCCATGTTAATGAAGATTATAATGTTTGGTTTGTTTTAATTTGGTTTGCTTAATTTATCGTTGTTGTTTAATTATGTTTATCGCCTTATACTTGTTTATGTGCTTGTACATGCGACCTATCATTCAACTGGGTCTAGGGAGACCTAACCAGTAACCTAGATGCCGGGATGGCTCTCCATGTTATGTTCTATATGCCCAGACCAATAGGATCACAAATGACACCTTATCATTACTCTTTGATTATGAGCTTAGTTGACCGGCAGGTGACCCGATAATTGTTCAACCAGTATTGTTCATTTATTAATTGGTATTGATTTTGGTGGTGGACTACCGGTGTATAAAACAACATCAAGCAATAAGTGGGTAAAGTCCCAATGGGCTAGGGTATTAACAGGATCACCACTGCTTTAATTCCCTATGGTAGATTATAATTAAACTATAGGATGCTTTATGCGGATGCTTTATGCGGATGCATTAATCGTGACAGGATTGTTCGTGTCTAGGTCTTAGGAAGAAGTACCGCCTAAGTCTTAAGAATGATATTCCGCCTCGAGATAAGCAGCCATTGCACTAATTAATTAAACCATCATTTAATCAGATTTAACATGGTTAATACAGTTTTCTATTATTTGGCTTGTTCCGCTCTTTTGTTTGTGTTTATTTACTTTAGTGTGTATTGTGCTTAGAATTGATATTTGTCACCATAAACCTGTGCCAGTCTCTCAGGCTAAAAACCCCCCTTTTACCTCTAGTAAATATGTATAGCATAGGTTTAACCAGTAATTAGACTAATCAAGATAGAATAAAATACTGATAGAATAATAGGTTAACTCTTACTCTTAATGTTCGACACCCAACTTATCGTGAAGCTACATCTTGACCGGGTACTTTGCCCATTAAAGTGTTGTCTTTAGGTTAGTCGGCTAAATATAAATGTAAAACCTGATAATCATAAATAACACCTATACAATGACACATCAAGGTTTTTGGCGCCGCTGCCGGGGAGTGATTAGTTTAATCTTTATTCTTTTTAGTATTTCTAACCTTTAACTTGTTTAGTGTAAAATTATTAATTCTGATTTCTAACTGCTAATTGTTTAGTTTAATTGTGTGCTTTAATTTATTGCATTTAATTGTGTTTTATATAGTATTAAACGACGAAATCTTCAACCCTATCAGGTAGTGACAATATCGGTGCATCAGATAAATTATTCTTCAAAGTCTAGAAAGCCTCTTCCTGTTCCACACCCCTACCTAATAATTTGTTCTTTTGAGTCAACAAAGTATGAGGTTTATCAATATTTAGGAAATTTGCGATTTTTTTTCTTTATTTTATAAAAACCCCCTCGGTAGTTAACCTGTATCCCAAAAAATGATCGTATTTCAGGACGGTAGTTGTAGGAGCTTTCAAATTCTCACCGCCTTAATCTTCTTGGATCCATGTAATTGTCCGCTTTGGTTAACCACGTGCCAAGGAATGCACTTCTTTGCAACCAGAACTCACAAAGGGAGAATTAAGCTATACAAAATTCTCGTTCTTCAGCAATTCTAAACTAACCTAAAATAAATTCCTGTCCTCCTTAGACCTTGAGTAGCTCAAAATTGTATCAATGAAAAACAATGACAAACTTATCTAGGTACGGTTTACGAACTCGGTTCATAATATCCATTAAAGATGCAGGTGGCATTGTTATCCAAAGGGCCATAAAATGTAACTCAAATGTCTGTATCGTGTTCCATAATTGCGTTGGGTCTTTGGAATATCATCCTCATGTACTCGGAGCTGGTGATAACCCGACCGAAGATTTATCTTGGAGAAATAACGTGCTCCTTGTAGCTAATCAAATAAGTCATCAACTCTAGGGAGAGGATAGCGGTTCTTAACAGTCAACTTGTTCAATTCCCTATAATCAATGCACATACGAAATGAGCCATCCTTCTTTTTAACAAATAACACAGGTGCTCCCCATGGAGAATGACTCGGTCGTATGAAACCCTTGTCCTGCAACTCTTGAAGCTGCCCAGACAATTCTTGCATTTCCGAAGGCGCTAGACGATATGGAGACTTTGCAACCGGCGTCGCTCCAGGAACTAAATCTATGCGAAACTTGAAAAGTCTTCCGGGAATACATCAACAAAGGCCTATACTACTAATATATCACTCAATTTTGGTTCATCTACCTTTGAATTCATTAAGGCTTTGGCGGCTCCTAAAGTACGTTCCCCTTGAACCCTAAGTATCCCACTACCTTCCAACGGTATTTCAACCACCTTCTCATGACACACTATCACAACCTTATTCTGAGACAACCAATCCATCCCCACAATCACATCGAAGCTTCCATGACCCAACGGTATCAAATTTATGCTAAACAGGGAATTTCCTAGTTCTAGTTTGCAGTCACGGATAATCCTATCAACCTCTACTTTCTTACCATATGCTACTTCTATCACATAACCAGGATTTACAATACTAGATTTCACATTTAGTAAAGGCGCATATTCAGTAGAAATAAAACTAAAATCAGCTCTAGAATCAAAAATTACAGTAGCAAAATGATCGTTCAACGAAAAAGTACCCGTCACCACGTTAGGATCCTGTAGAGCCTCCACCGCATTCACATTCACATTGAAGGCTCTTCCTTTAGCTCGATTTCCATTGTTTCGGGTGTTACGGTTGCCCTTCAAAGCCAATGGATTTCCTGCTTGACCAGGTGCTCGGTTCATCTTTGGAAAAGTATTGCGAAGGTGATCAGAACTACCACATTCATAACAAACCCTCTGGTTATTACCCATCCTTACTGCATTCACAAGATCCACTTGCCTATACGGTGCCCGACAATCCTTAGCAAAATGACCCGGTTTCTGATAATTGTAACACACTTTGCAAGGCACATCTTCTGGATGATAGGAATAGAATCTAGCCCACTTGAGATAGGGGCCCACATATTCGTTTCTAGGAGGAGCTGTCGCCACAAACCCTGTCCTCACTTTTGCCTTCTTATTCTCTTTCCATGACCCTCCTGACTTACTTGTCTCTTCCACTCCCTTTCTTTTCTCATTACCCTTCGTCAATGTACTACAACTAACTGCCTCGTCAGTAAGTATTCCAGCCCTAAGGATTGCACTCTGTATTGTGGTTGGCTGGGTCGCTCGGAGCATTCCCCGAATCTCAGGAGCCAAACCAGCTATGTACCTCTTGATGCGTGATGACTCAGGAGTAATTAGGTGCGGGACCAACTTAGCCAATTCATGAAACCGATCAGTATAGCCGGCATGATTGGCTCCCACCATCTTATGATTCTAAAACTCAATTTCCAACTTCTCCATTTCATTGCTAGGATAAAACTCCTCTTCTAGCAACGCCTTAAAATCAGTCCATGACATACCTATTGCAGCTTCGCGACCTCTTGCTTGAATTTAGGTGTTCCACCAAGTCAAGGCCTTGTTCACAAACGAGCTAGCAGCATACTTTACCTTTTGATTCTCAGAACACCCACTATTGTCAATTACATTCTTCATCTTCTCAATCCATCGGGTAAGTGCTATCGCACCTCCTTTTCCATCATACTCTTTGGGATTGCATGTCATGAACCCCTTGTAAGACCACCCGTTGTTCCCACCAATTCCACCATTTCCACCATTAGCATTCACCTGATTAGCCACTTGAGCAACGATTTGGGGTAGGATGGTCTGCAATTGCTGCGCGATGATGGTAGCAGTGTCGGGGTTGTCATTGTTGTTAGGACCGCTTCTTCGGGTTGGAGCCATTTTTATAAGGAACAACAGGTCAACATACGTTAGATTAAAGGGGACAGATTCTCACCCTAATATTCTTATTATAACACAACATCTTGACCGGGTACTTTGCCCATTAAAGTGTTGTCTTTAGGTTAGTCGGCTAAATATAAATGTAAAACCTGATAATCATAAATAACACCTATACAATGACGCATCAGCCATCATATTTAATTGTGAAGTGATATGAGTTGATCGTTTAATGATTAGTGACTGAATATTAAAAATGGTGAAGTTAAATTAAGTATTTTGTTGTTTTTAGATTTGTTAAGTCCAAAGTTTGAAAATTTGTCCAAGTGTCAAAAACAGTAGCTCAAACCGCTGCCTAGGTAACCAAACCGCTACCTAGTCAACCAAACCACTACCACGTTACTAAACCACTACCAAAATATCAAACCGCCGTTAAATTGACCAAACCGCTGCCAACTCAACAAACCACCAGAGTTTTGTTTAGTAAACCACTACGAGGAATAAATCGTCAAAACCTTTAACAAACCGCTACTAGTAAACCGTTACTAGCAAACCGCTACTAGCAAACCGCTACATATACAAATCGCTATGAGGAAAATGCTAGTAAACCACCATAAAGAAAATGCTAGTAAACGGCTACGAAGAGAAAAACTACCAAACCGCTGCCTAAAAACCAAATTGCCAGAGGTTCGATTCCTAAACCGCTAAGAAAAGTATAAATCTTCGTAACCTGTAAACCGCCACGAGTAAACCGCTACGATTAGAAACATGTAAACCGCTACTTTCAAACTGATGTAAATAGGCGACAAACCGATGTCCTTATCTTTCTGATAAATCATTGTCTAAAAGTTAAACCGCTGTCAGTGTACTATTCTGACAAACCGCCAGAACAGTGTACGATTTTGTCAAACTGCTGCGAAAAAAACAGAAACAGGATGCCATACCGCCGCGAAGAAAAACATACCTTTTCACCTAAAAACACCTAAAAGTCACCCTTTTGAACATTTTTGCTTGATTTCTTTTGCACAACTAAGTACTAGAAGGTTATAACTACTAGAAAAATAGCTAAACTTTAACACTACAAAGATTAAAATCTAGGAAAATGAAGAACAAGCTAAATGTCACACCCCGTCTAGACGGAAACACAAGGCGTAACATCATGGATATCATCACAACACAATGGTGTCAACAATAAAGAGAACTAAATGAACTAAACGGAACATAAGGGACACAAAGTGTCATGAAAATACCCAACAAACATAAAATAATATCCGACGTCTTATATTGAAGTAAAAGGGGTTTACATCAATACTAAGACATGAAATACAACCAAAACAAGTCTAAGCAGATCAACTAACAAACATCCAATATTCAATCAAAAAAGAAATAAGCTAGGAGATTAAACTCCGCATGCAGCCTAAGGTCTCTCTAGCCACTTCTCACATTCCTATGATCTTCCTTATGCTCACCTGAAAATGATGCTTAAAAACATCAATACAAAGGTTGGTGAGAGTCATAGGTTTTACGACACCAATACAAGATTTAAATCAATTATTGTGATTAATAAAACAAAACATGACAGGACAGTTAAGCTAGTAATTATACAGGCTAACATGTAAACGCACAAACAACCATAACTAGGACGAAACATGTCCCCCGATCCAACGCATATCTCACCAAAAATGGGTAGGAACGTTACCCTCGATCCCAAATATGTCACTTACGCACCTAAAAGTCTACCAGCTGGAACTTATACTTAGGCCTGGACCAACACAACATTGAGTATTATTTCAACCCTTTAATTAGATTTAAATAGGTAGAACCACTACCCTCTAATCGGAATCACACAGAATTGAGTCTTATTTCAACCCTCTAGTTGGACTTAAATTGGTAGAACCACTACCCTCCAACCGAAATCACACAACAATAGGATAGGCGTACCCCTCCGCTCCAACCAACCATACAATAATAAAGCACATCACATATAATAACCACATAACTGTTTATGCCTCAAGTAAAACCATATAATCATAGCAATTAAAACTTTTCAAACCATAAGCATCATTTCCACCATAATAAATCATAAGAAAAGAGGGGCTATGAAACTCACCTGATGCTAAAGCAATTCCTAAAATCCTCACACAAAGCTAAACAATAAAATAACAACACGTGTTACACACTACAAAGCCAAAAGCTTAAGCGGTTGTGTAAACCCTAGTACTGGTTGAGTACTCGGTTTATATTTTTTATAATTACATCATTAATATTTAAAACTAATGTGTAACTCACTGTTTCAATTCATTTCACTGTTCCATTAATTTCATTTTATTCTTCTTGATCATTAAGGTAGATTCCGCATAACCTTTGGTGAAACATCTTAACAAAGTTTCTCTCATTGTTAGTTTGGATTTATCCAAGGTGACAATAACCTTACAAGCTAAGGTATTAGATCCAAGTTTGGGAACAACAAGTGGTATCAGAGCTTGTTGAGAAACTTTAATCAAAGAAGTACAACACACTAATCTCATCACCAAATCACAAACAAAAATGGATCCATATAATCACTCAACTCCTACTTCTACAAAACTTCCAATTCTTGACACTGGAAAGTTTGAACAATGGAAGTTTCATAACTAACAATACCTACAATATGAATACTATGCTCTATAGGAAGTCATAGAGTTTGGTGACTCCTACAAAGCCCCTCCAGAAGAAACAGGCAAAGGTGTAACTGTTGAAGGTTCTACAAAGAAGAAGGGAAGGACTGTGGCTATAACCGTTGAAGACATGCAGAAATGGAGAAATGATGTCAAGGCAAGAAGTACTCTATTATTAGCTCTCCCTGATGAACATCAGTTGAGATTCAGCAAATATGATAATGCCAAAGAACTATGGGAAGCTATTTTGAAAACCTTTGGTGGAAATGAAGCCACCAAAAAGACAAAGAAGAATCAGTTGAAAGCACCAATAGTGTGTAACTTTTGTTAAGCTGAAGGATCAACACAAATTGAACAAACCTTCAATAGGTTGCAGGCTATTGTAAGTCATCTTGAGTTCATGGATGTCCTAATTGAACAAGATGATTTAAACCAGAAGTTTTTGTCAAGTCTTGCACCAGAATGGCTAGTATACACCATAGTTTATATAGAACAAGGGATGGATCTAGACACAATGAGTCTAGATGATGTGTATAATCATCTCAAAGTCTATGAACCTGAGGTTCAAAAGAGTGCAGGGTCAAACTCTCAAAATATGGCTTTCATTTCTTCATCAAATACCATAGTGGAAAATTTGAAGTTCCCACTATTCAAGGAGTTTCCACTACTAGTGCTCAAACTGCTAGTGTTCAAGTTTCCACTGCTAGCACTGATGTTGCCGCTGCCAGTCTTAGCTATGATACTGTTTGTGCATTCATAGCTACTCAGCCAAATGGTTCTCAAATTAAATATGAGGACATCACTCAGATTGATGATGATGATATAGAAGAGATGGACATAAAGTGGAACTTGGCTTTGCTAAGCATGAGGGCTGATAGGTTTTGGAAGAAGACTAGTAAAAAGATTACCATTCAAGGATCTGATGTAGCTGGTTTTGACAAATCAAAGGTGGAATGCTTCAATTGCCATAAGATGGGCCATTTTGCTAGAGAGTGCAGATCACCAAGGAGTCAAGACAGAGGGACAAGAAGGATCCTAAGGTGGAAGAGCCTGCTCCTAAGGTAATGATAGCCATTGATGGCATTGGATGGGATTGGAGTTATATGGCTGAGAAAGATGAAAACCATGCTCTTGTTGCTGATGAAGAGGAAGTTCCAACAAAATATGTTCTTATGGCCAAATCTAGCTCAAGTTCAGATAATAAGGTATATGATAATTCCTTTTGTTCTAAATCATGTAGGAAAAACACAGAAAACCTCAACAATAAAGTTATCAAGTTTAATGAAGAACTTAGTGATTGTGAGAATGACTTGTATAACTACAAAAGAGGTTTATTACAAGATGAGGCTAGATTAGTTGAATTTAAATAAAATGAAATTAAATTCTATGAAAGAATTAGAGTCCTTGAGAGAGATATAGAGATTAGAGATAATAAAATTGAAAATCTCAGGAATGAACTTGAAGAGGTAAAGAAAGAAAAAGAAAGCATAGACTTTAAAATAGAAAAATTTTACAATGCTTCAAAAGATCTAGACAGTCTCTTAGGGAATCAAAGACTAGATACAGATAAGAAGGGTTTGTGATTTAATAAGTATAGTGTTATCCCACCCCCTCCTGTACAAGTCTATTTCACCCCTAAGAAAGATTTGTCTTGGAATGGGTTGCCTAAGTTTGGTTGATGACACAGTTACTGATACAGTAAAATGAGGGACTATTTATAGGAGAGCTAGGAGTCTTCTAGAGCTTGGGGTGTGCTTTCTCTCTTCTAGTCTCATCCCTTGGATCATTACTTGGCCCTCAATCCTTAATTTCATCTGTTGGATCAAGTTTAAGAGCACACGGATCACTAATTGTCGAATCAGAGAGTGCCACGTGGTCAAATAGGAGCGGGGTGTGATGGGTTTGATGTATAACAGCTTGGGTTAGCCAACCAAGGCTGTTAGAACCTTGATTAAACACTGGTTAGGGGAGCGGGCTTAATAATTTGGGCGAAAATTCTTTCCCGCTTTTTGGCGGGAAAGTTTGTTAAGGGGTGGGTGTTTGACTGGATGGTTTGACCCGGGTTATAACAGGTTTTGACTTGGGCCTGGGATAAAAGGAATGGGCTGGTTAAAGTTTATAAGGGTTGGGCTAGATTCGTTTTAAGGGTAAAGGGTTAAAACACTTAACGGCCGTTATCTCTTATTTATAAAAAGGATAACGGTGTTAGGGAATTTTGGACTTTGATTGAAAATGATTTAACATTAAGGATTTTTATGGAATTTTGAGAGTTTTGTCTTTTGTGGTTGACCAAGAGTTGACCAAGGGTTGACTTTGTGAAGACCATTGCTAGAAAAACTTCCATCTCTTGTGTGCTCTTCCGTTTCCGTGTCCGTGTTTGCCCGGTTTTGACCGTTTTCTTGTGATGTTTGCATTATCCGTACCTACACATTCACAAAGACAAAACAAGCAATATACAAGCATTTTATGTACAATTTTATATTTTTAGGGCCATTTTTGATATAAAATAGATATGTGTTTTCACACATATCAGTGATTATGGTGGTGCTAATCAAGATAAAAAATCTACCATTAGAGGTTGTCAGTTTTTGGGAAGAAGGTTGATCTCTTGGCAATGCAAGAAACAGACCATTGTGGCCACTTCCACAACTGAGGCAGAGTATGTAGCAGCTGCAAGTGGATGTGGACAAGTGCTATGGATACAAAATCAGTTGCTGGACTATGGGTACAATTTCATGAACACTAAGATATATATTGATAATAACAGTGCAATTTGTATAGTTAAAAATCATGTCTATCACTCTAAAACAAAACACATTGAGATACGACATCACTTTATAAGAGACTGCTATGAAAAGAAGTTAATTAATGTTGATCATATTCATACAGATGATAATGTAGCAGATCTTTTAACAAAAGCTTTTGATGTAAGGAGGTTCCAGTACTTAGTTTTAAGTATTGGGATGCTCAATCCCTAAAATGTCTGTCTCTTGATTTTTGTAAAGTTTAGTATAAGATTTACACTGTTATTAGATCAATATGTGTTAGTACTTGTAGAGTAAAATGCATCTGTTAGTCATTTTTCCTCTATTATGTTTCCACCGCTAGTGTAAATATTCCCACTTTTGGGCTACCTTTCCACTGTTAGTGTTTTTCTTAGTTTTGGACTAACAATTGCAGGATGAGCATGTCATGAAGAAGTCTCTATGATGTCAACGGTGGAACCACACATAATATGTACTAATTTTATAAGTCAATCTATCTTGGGTTAGGGTAAAGGAACCTCTAGGATTAGGGTATTCATAGAATACTTATGGCCAGTCTTAGACTGTCCCCACTGGTGAGTGAAGGTTCTGTAACAATGAAGGCTAGTTGAATTACTTCCTTGAGTCCTTAACTTTTGAGGCACTATAGTATGAGTCTTTATTCATGGGCTATACACAAAAATGGTTCTCAAGAGTTACCTTCATGTCTAACTAAGCGTTCTTAGTATGTATGATGAGTACTTAGACATTTGGGTGTGTAATTCTTGGAGAAGGGACTTATACTGCCAAGACATTTAACCTAGTATGGATGTGGTAGGGTGGTGCCTCAAGGAACTTTTATTATGGGGTTAAATAAGGATACAGTGGTGAATATGTGTATTAATTTTCTTCATGGGTCAGATAGCGAGCAAAGGACTCATGAATTCATGCATGTCTATCTTGCTTATGCAAGTGTGTGTGTATGGATAGGGTAGGCTTACTTTTGATTATTGAAGATAAGTTAATATTCTTAGGAATATTTCCCACTGTTTGACCAACTCATTTCCATTGTTAGGCTTAGTTTCCACTTTTAGACTAATTTTTCCCGCTGACAATATAGCCGTTGGTACTGTTTGACTAAAAATTTGTAACATTAATTTATATAACCGTTGAGATATTTTCTCCACTTTCTTCGCTATAAGGTTTCTTATATTGGTGTTTCAAGATAAGTTAATATCCTTAGGAATATTTCCCACTGTTTAACCAACTCGTTTCCACTGTTAGGATTAGTTTCAACTGTTAGACTAATTTTTCTCGCTGACAATATAGCCGTTGGTACTGTTTGACTGAAAATTTGTTACATTAATTTATATAACCATTGAGATATTTTCTCTACTTTCTTCGCTATAAGGTTTCTTATATTGGTGTTTCAAGATAATTATATAAATTTACTTGATTTATTCATCATAAAGTTTCCATTATCTTGATTCGGTCCAATATTATCCCCTTTTAGAGTCAATAAAATCTCAATTGTAGTCTCCAACAGTACCAAATCATCTAATCATATCTTTCCCAGCACCATAATCACAATGACAAAGCTTGCTTTTTGAGATTATCACAACATGGTAGCTATTTTGGAGAAAACTGAGTCAAATACCAACTTCCATCAGATAGTAGACTTCCTTGAGGCCTCTCACATAAGGTATGCTTTAACGGTTCGTCCCACTGTCTATGTTTCACACATCCAACAGTTTTGGTCCACTGTTAGGGTCGAAACAGTGGATGAAGAAACAAAGATTATTGCTAAGGTTAATGGCAGGCAACGTACTGTTATTGAATCATCAATCAGGAGGCATCTCAAACTTCTTGATGACGAAGGTATCAGCACTTTGCCTGACAATGAGCTTTTTGAAAACCTTTTACTGATGGGCTATAATATTTCACCAAACCAAAGATTTTATTTTCAAAAAGGTCAATTTTCACATCAGTGGAAGTTTCTCATTTATACCATCATGCAGTGTTTAAGTCCAAAAAGTACTGGTTTTAATGAATTTAGTAGTAACATTGCCACTGCTATTGTTTGTTTAGCCACCAACAGAGTTTATAACTTCTCAAAAATGATTTTTGATGGTATGGTGAGGAATATAAAGAGTAAAGTTAAATTTCTTATGTTCCCTAGGTTTATAGATTTTTTTTAAAAATGGGTCAATTTGGTGTTATCAAACATACTAAGACTTATGATGTGCCATTTCACACTCAAAAAGTATTTACTACCCTAAGAGTCAACAGTCCAAGTTTTTCTGGTAGAACTGTCCAGTTGTTTGAATCCATGTTAGTTCCACAGGGTGAAGGCTCAGAAAATCTAACTGAGCCCCATCACACACCCTCAGCTCAGTATGAATCTACACCCCAAGAAGATCAAACCACTTCTCCAAAACCCATACCACAAGCAACAACACTTCCATCACAATCTCATCCTGACATTTCCACACCTAGGAGATTAACTAGAGGGGCTATACGGATTTCTCAGTCTAAAGCCCCTACACCTGGAGCAGATGAGACTGCATCTCCTACAAGAGATGACAAACATGGGGAGGCTTTCCCTACTGCCACTAGCTTAGATGCAAAGCATGACAGGGAAAACATTGCTAAGACCTCTGCCATGCCCCATGAAGCATCACCAGGGGTTACTTCTCTTGGTGGTGGTGAGGGCAGTATGCAACAAAAACTTCAAGAATTGATGGACATGTGTACCAACTTGCAACAACAACACTTGCTTATGGAGCAAAGGATTCAGAGTCAAGACCTAGAAATTACTCAGTTGAAGAACAAATTCAAGACTCTTGAGGATAATGAGAAGAGAAGAGTAGGATTTGCTCAAGAGGATGCTCCAAACACAGGGGGGATGGATCAAGGGGAGGATTTGATGACTAGAGATGTTGAAAAGAGTACTGGAAAAGGAAGTGATAACACAGATGAAGCAGCAAATGTATTGAGCACTTTGGAAGCTGCTAATGTTCTATCTAGTAGAAGCTTTCCCACTGCTGCCCCTGCTGGTGTTGCCACTGCTAGTGGAAGTTTTCCCACTGCTGCAATTTTTACCACTGCCAGTGTTACAACACCTTATACAAGAAGGACAAGAGCTTCAAGAGGAATTATTATTGAACCTTCTCACACTACCAGTGTTCCAACCATCAGTGCAAAAGGAAAAGGGAAGGAGAAAATGGTAGAGTTTTTAGGTACAAAGAAGAAGAAGATTCAGGAACAGCTAGATGCTCAGGTGGCTAAAGAGTTGGAAATGGAGTTAGCCAGGGCTCAAGCAGAAAAAGAACTTGGGATGATGATTGCTGAACTTGATAGGAGCAATGCATTGATTGCCAAGTACATGACAGAGTATGAACAAGCTGAAGCTGATTTGTCACTTGAAGAGAAAATGGAGTTAATTACTGAACTCATTAAGTATCAAAGGAACCTTGCTGAAATCAAAAAGTATCAAGCCTAGCAGAGCAAGCCATCAACAAAAACAGAGAAAAGGAATTTCTACATGGCCATACTAAAGAGTCATGCTGGATGGAAGAGTAAAGACTTCAGGGGAATGACATTTGAACAAATTGAAGAAAAATTCATTCCAGTCTGGAAACAGTTGCAAGATTTTGTGCCTATGAACTTCAAGACAGAAAGTGAAAGAGTTAAGAGACCAGGAATTTAGTTGGCTCAAGAAAGCTCTAAGAGATTGAAGACAGCTAAAGCTTCAGGATCAGAACCCTCTCAAGAACATCAAACCAAAGATTCTAAAGAGCTATCTGAGGAAGAGCTTAAGAAGATGATGGAGATAGTACCTGTAGAAGAAGTTTACATTGAAGCTCTACAAGCAAAATATCCTATTATAGAATGGGAAATCTACTCTGAAGAAGAAAGAAAATATTGGAAAATCATTAGAGTTGGGAATCACACAGAAGTTTATCAAACATTTGAAGAGATGCTAGAGAAGTTTGATAGAGAGGATCTAGATAGGCTTTGGAGTTTGGTCAAAAAGACTTTCAGCTCTACAGATCCTACAAAGGACAAAGAAAAGGAGCTTTGGGTTGAGCTAAAGAGACTATATGAACCAGATCCTAGAGACCAGCTATGGGAACTTCAAAGATACATGCATGATCCCTTATAATGGAGGCTCTATGACACATGTGGTGTTCACCATGTATCTACTGGAAGAGGACATGAGATTTTTATGCTAGTGGAGAAAGACTATCCTTTGACAAAAGGACTTATAACTTTGCTGCTGTGTAACAAGCTACAAGTGGACCAGTATTCAGAATTGGCTTATAAACTTCTGATAAAAATATATAGTATAGCAAACAGTCCAAGATGACAAGATGTTTGGAAGCATCCTCTCCAGGATTAACATTTTATTCAAGAAACTTGATTTGAAGATTGGAGTATCAAGTTTAGGGGAGGATTGTTAGGAATAAAATGCTCCAAGGTATTCCTACGGCTAGTTATGTTCATTCCCACTGCTAGAGTATTTTCCCACTGCTGGTGTTATGTATTCCCACTACTAGAGAAAGGTTTCCACTGCTGAAGGTTTTCCACTGCTGTCTTAAGGATAAGGATTACACAAAGTCAAATACGTGGTTATTATTATATTTAGAATATATTCTGTGTATATCTCTTATTTTTAGAAGATATGGTTAGGACTTATCTTGTACAGGGCTCCTTGTGCTATAAAAGGAGTCCTCAGGTTAGTGTTAAGATATACATCTTCAATATACATCTTAAATATACATTCTCTAATAGCTTTAAGGTTTTGTAAACCCTAGTACTGGTTGAGTACTTATATTATTACATCAATAATATTAAAGCTTTTTGTGTAACTCACTGTTCTATTCATTTCACTGTTCCATTTAATTCATTGTTATTCTTCTTGATCATTAAAGGTTATATTCCGCATAACCTTAGGTGAAACATCTTAACAAAGTTTCTCTCATTGTTAGTTTGGATTTATCCAAGGTGACAATAACCTTACAAGCTAAGGTATTAGATCCAAGTTTGGGAACAACAGAGTCTTATTTCAACCCTCTAGTTGGATTTAAATAGGTAGAACCACTACCCTCTAACCGGAATCACACAGCAATGGGATAGGCGTACCCCTCCGCTCCAACCAACCACACAACAAATAAAGCACATCACATATAATAACCACATAACTGTTCATACCTCAAGTAAAACCACATAATCACAGCAATTAAACTTTTTAAACCACAAGAATCATTTCCACCACAATAAATCATAAGAAAAGAGGGGCTATGAAACTCACCTCATGCACAAGTAGCTTCCAAACAATATCAACACAAGCTACACATTACAAACACAAACATGTTACACGCGACCAAGCTAAAAGCTCAAGTCCATGTAACTCACATATGATGGATGTCTAAGGGTTTGATTAACCATCATGGGTCATCCCAACACCATGCCCAACCTTAACCTCCTCATTAACACGTTACATTAGTTAACTACAATTTATTCAAAAATTCAAAATTTTAGTGTGTCTTGACTAACTTAAAGACCTTACTTGATGACCTTTATAAATTATACCAAAAATCATCTACGTTCCTTTATGTGTTCTCTAACTACCATTTGATTCCCAAAATCCATTTACATGCACAAGTACTCCTAAAAAATCAAACTTCAAAACAGTCTCAATTCAGATCTGATTGCACATAAAAATGTATCACTCTAACTACCATACTTAGACATGCTTTAAGAGGCTAAATTTTACAGGATTATCAATAGACATATGGAACTTAACTATTGTAGAATGGATAAGCTTAATTCCACATTTAAGTTAGGGTTTCACCCTCACAAACATGACATAATTCTGACTCGTATTTACTGTTTTGACCACTTTTGTTGCAGAGGTTATTTGAATGCCTTCCCGACCTTAAAAACTTTCGAGGCTTGATTTTTTGGAAAGTAGACTCTCTGAAATTATTCATAGACTCAAGAAACAAGTTAAAACACGTTACCATCATTGAGATATCGATCAAACAACACGACCCAAAATTCTGCCAAAACCCTAACTCACAATCTAACGCAAATTAAACCCTAACACTTCACCAACACACATCTAATTGATCACTAAGAACCCTAATTAGTATATTAACTTCAATTTACAGAATATTTAAAACCCTAGATCCATCATACACATGTGTTACATGAATCAAACAAATAATTAAACTAACCAAGAAAACTAAACATACCTTAAACCTTGAATTTTCTTCACAAGAACAAACCCTAATTTTTTTCCTTTATTCGGCCGAATTATGGCATATATACATTTTTTTATTTTTTTTTCATTTTATTATTAATTATATAATTACTTATATTACCTTAAGTTTTTATAAAAACATAAGCTAATTTGAGTATACCTCTTTACGTACACGCAACTTACTAGACTTTCTAAAAATAACTTTTCACTTACATTTCACTTTCTATAATTAGAAAGTTTGCTACCATCTTCCATAATTCACTCACATAACTTATCACCAACGCGATACATTTCCCTTAAACGCTTAACCCGAAACCAATCAACTATTGACGTAGCATTGCATGCAATACGCCTCTCATTTCCATTATCACTACAAGTGAATCACAAATGGAAATTTCTAAGCCAATAACTCCAATTCAATCATTATTGAAATGAATACACACCTCAAAATGATTAACAACCACATAAACAAAACATCATATATCACACATAGAACACACATAAAGCACATACGTACACTTAGCCAAACCTAACAAAATGACTAACCCGCTCAAATCACGGGTGTCATAGTATCCCCTCCTTTAGAAAATCTCGTCCCGAGATTTAACTAGCCGATTCATCAGCTCGATCAACGAATAACTAAGGATACTTAGACCTCATAAATCATTGCGCTCCCAAGTGAACTCGGGGCCACGCTTTGAATTTCAACGAACTTTCACAAGGTATCTTACTGCTAATAACTTTGCTTGCCCACACAAGGGTACGCATAGCAGCATAACCACTCTAAACGAAGAGAAACATCATCCAACTATCTGAACCTCGCCCGTCATTGAGGAAACTTGTCAAACCCTTAAGCTGTGTAACAACGCCGTTTACAACCCTGCCTCGCAACTCATCAAACAAGAACTATCTTGAAACCAAGTTATAAGTTGTTACAAAGCCCAACGTTTTTGAAGAATCGGCTCGACTTTGAGTTTATTCATAATATAACTTTAACCTCATAACTTCACGGTCGCTATTCTCAACAGATTCCTCAACAAAACGAAGAGTCTTGTCGATCTTGATTTCATCCAATGACACATGCAGACTAGCATCCGCCAAACACTTCTTCAAATTTGACACATGAAACGTGTCATGTACACCACTCAATTTCTCAGGCAATCTCAACCGATAAGCTACAGGACTGATTCTTTCAAGAATCTCAAATGGTCCTACATACCTCAGTGCTAATTTTACCCTTCTTTACAAAACGAACTACGCCCTTCCAAGATGTCACCTTTAACAATACATGATTTCCCACCTCAAACTCTAACGGCTTACGCCCATAATTAACGTAGCTCTTTTGACGATCTCTCGCCGCTTTGAGCTTTTCCTTTACCAATACTACCTTATCAGTCGTTTCTTGTACTAACTCAAGTCCAGTCAAACTACTCTCCCAATCTCTGCCCAAGAACAGGCGACCTACATTTCCTTCCATACAAGTGCCCACTCATTGTTCTAGTTAACTTTTTGACGAAGTCCATGGTGACTGTTTTCCCACTTCCATTTTTTTTTCCAAGGGTATCTCTTGTTGTTGTAATAAGCCCGAAGGCCTTTGATGCTCATCCTTCACCTTTGCACAAGTTAAACATTCGCTAACATATGTAGCAATATCCCTCTTCATTCCCGGCCACCAGTACATATCTTGAAGGTCATAGTACATCTTATCCGCTCCAGGATGTGTAGAATACCTGGACTTATGAGCCTCATCCATAATTACTGTTCTCACACCTCCTACTAACGGAACCCATATTCGATCCATAAGGTACAAACTTCCGTCTCCTTTCCTTTCCATCTGTTGATCTAAACTATGTAACCTTTTAGCAAGTACGTTCTCCTGATTGAACGCCTCACCCTGAGCTGCCAGTATCATTCCTTTTACTCCGGATTGAAATAGGTCCAATAGCAGATGTTGTCACTAGGTCGTACATGATCTTAGGTTCAGCTAGACATCAACGCGCATCTGCTCTTCCATCACCCACTCTTTTGTGCTTCAGAGCTCTCGATGACTTAACAGACTACTATCAGATTCCACCTGTCACAGACTTCTATCTCATCACCGCTCTCGCATCGCAGCCGTAACATCCGCTCACTCTCACTTGCAAGTTACTCACCTCACGCTAAAGTAATTCCCCACGTCCACCTCTTTGACACATATTCAACTCCTTCTAATCAAATATGTGTTGGAGACTTCTATGATCTGTGTAAATGACAGTCTTCGTACCATACAAAATAATGTCTCTAAGTTTTTAGAGCAAACACCACCGCTCCCAACTCTTGATCGTGTGTGGTATAATTCTTCTCGTGGATTTTTAACTGCCTTGACGCATAAGCAATTACCTTATTTCTTTGCATAAGCACACAACCTAAATCCTGATTTAAAGTATCCAGTAAAACTACAAAAAAAATCTTCAACTCATCAGGAAGGTATATATCGGCGCCTTACATTAATTATTTTTCAAATTCTGGAGAAAGCTCTTTCTTGTTCCACACCCACACATACTTTTTGGATTTTTGAGTCAACGAGGTAAGAGGTTTTTTAGCATTCATAGAGAAATTTACGATGAAACGATGGTAGTACCCTGCCAACCCCAAAAACGATCAAATCTCAGACGATGTCGTAGGAGCTTTCCAATTCTTTACTACCTCTATCTTACCTTGGTTTCACGTAATACCACTCTGATTACACATGACCATTGGTAATGCACTTCTTAGCAACCAGAACTCACACTTAGAGGAATTTAGCATACAATTCTCTTCCTTAATAATTTTAAATATAACCTCAATGACTTCATGATCTTCTTAGTCTTTGAATAGTCAAGATGTCATCGCAGATGATTACATACAAATTATCTAATCGGTTTTACAGAGCGGTCATCAATCCTAAAGGACCGCGGTTGGCAATTGGTTAATCCGAAAGGCATAACGGTAAACTCAAAATGTCCATACCTTGTTCGAAATGCAGTTTTTGGAATATCGTCCGCATGTACTCGGAGCTGGTAATAACCCGATCAAATATCTATCTTGAAGAAATAACATGAACCTTGTAGTTGATCAAATAAGTCATCAATTCTAGGGAGAGGATATCGATTCTTAACAGTTAACTTGTTCAATTCTCTATAATCGATACACATACAAACAGAGCCATCCTTATTCTTAAGAAACAACACTGGCGCTCCCCACGAAGAATGAATTGGTCATATGAAACCCTTGTCTTACAACTCTTGAAGCTGACCAAACAATTCTTGCATTTCTGAGTGTGCTAAACGATACGGAGACTTCGCTACCGGTGTTGCTCCAGGAATTAAATATATGCGAAACTTAACTTATCTCTGTGGTGGTAATCCTGACAAATCTTCTGGGAACACATCAACAAAATCCCGCACCATAGAAATATCACTCACTTTCGGTTCATCTACCTTCGCATTCATTAAAGCTTTGGCTACTCCTAACGTACGCTCCCCTTTGGAAAACAAAAACCCCCCCCCTTAAGTATCTCAATACCTTCGGACGGGTACCACTTCTCATGCACACTTTTTCTCAACCATTATTCTGGACAACCAGTCCATCCCACATTTCACATCGAAACTTCCATGACCCAACAGTATCAATTTTATGCTAAACAGGAAATTTCCTAGTTCTAGTTTGCAGTCACGGATAATCCTATCAACTTCTACTTTTTTACCATCTGCTACTTCTATAACATAACCAGGATTTACAATACTAGGTTTCACATTTAGTAAAGGCGCAAATTCAGTAGAAATGAAACTAAAATCAGGTCCGGAATCAAAAAGTATAGTAGCAAAATGATCGTTCAAAGAAAAAGTACCCGTCACAACATTAAGATCCTGTAAAGCCTCAACTGCATTCACATTCACATTTAAGGCCCTTCCTGTAGCTCGATTCCCATTATTTTAGTTACGGTTGCCCTCTAATGCTAATGGATTCCCTGCTTGACCCGGCGCTCGGTACAACTTGGGGCAATTGTACCGAAGGTGATCAGGGCTTCCACACTCGTAACAAGCCTTCTGATTATGACCCATTCTAATAGCATTCACAGAAGTCGCTCGCTTAAATGGTGCCTGACAATTTTTAGCAAAATCGCCAGGTCTCTGACAGTTAAAACATAGCCTACAAACTCCATCCTCCGGATGATAAGTATAGCACTTAGTACACTTGGGATATTGGTTTACAAATTCATTTTTAGGAGGAGTTGTTGCCACAAAACCCACTCCCATTTTCGCCTTCTTTTTATCCCTCTATGACCCTCTAGATTTACCAGTCTCTTCCACTGCCTTCCTCTTCTCATTACTCTTTGACAAGGTACCACAGCTCATCGCCTCGTCAGTAAGTATGCCGGCTCTCAGAATTGCATTCTGGATAGTTGTTGGCTGAGTGGCCTTAAGCATTCCCCTAATCTCAGGAGCCAATCCCTCTACATACCTCTTGATGCGTGCCGACTCAGGTGTCACCATATGTGGAACCAGCTTGGCCAGTTTATGGAACCAATCTGTGTAAGCTGCATAGTTGGCTCCTACCATCTTGTGATTCCAAAATTCATTCTCCAACCTTTCCATTTCATTACTTGGACAAAATTCCTCCACCAACAAAGCCTTAAAATCACTCCAGGTCATTCCAATTGCCGTTTCACGGCCTCTTGCCTGGATTTGAGTGTTCCACCATGTTAGTGCTATGTTAACAAACGAACTAGCAGCATACCTCACCTTCTGATTCTCTATACACCCACTGTTATCAATCATCGATTCCATCTTCTCAATCCAGCGGGTAAGTACTATCGCACCTCCCTATTCATCATACTCCTTAGGGCCACATGCCTGAAATCCCTTATAGGAACACCTATTGTTCCCACCATTCCCATTGTTGTTGTTGTTATTTTCCTGTTTTTATTGTTGTTCCCGTTGTTGTTACTCTGTTATTTCCAGCTGTCTAATGTTGTTTGGTCAACGTGTAGTGAGCGATCCGCAGGGATGATATATTTTGAAAGTTGTTTTGCGCAATGATTGGGCAGCGATAGTCGGTTAACCTGATTTCGTTAGTTGTTAGTCCGATATTGAACCAATTAGGTATTGAGGGGTAGTGTGATAGTATTGGAACTGATCACGATTACGCTCTGTATTAGGGGCAAGGGTTATAGAGCTCGTAAGGTGAGCTTGAGCCTAGACTGTATAAACATACTACGAGAGTCTCTTATCAGATGCAGATGCATGTGATAGTGTGACTTAAGCATGCTAGTAATTAGCTCTCTCTCTCTAGGTATGCGTTTCCCTTAATATAGAATATTCAGACTCATTTAACTAGCTAGTTCGGTGATTCCCTCTCTGTTTAGAAGATGTAATTAATAAAAAAAAATATGTTGCATGTTCTCGCTCTCTGCGCTAAAAATGACTGTAGTTGTTTCGCCATCGCTCTCCGCGAAACATCTATAAATCTCTCACACCAATACAAACAGGTCTCTCCCTCACTTTCCAGTGTCGCCTCTCGCACACTCCTCTCGAAAAAGGATGTACGGGGCTCACCGTAACAGCTAGAGATACTATGGATAACAGCTTGGGTAGTCGGGTTAGACGATACATATGATCGTTATGGCACTATGGTACTCGATTAAGACTCAATATGAACCCGTATGCAGAGTCTCGACTGCTATTGAGTATGTACGATAGGTCTACACTTTTTAAGTGGTGAGGTGAGTAGTATGGTCTATTCCTTGAAGATGTGTAGCTATAACCATCATCGTGCACAAGACATAAAGGTGCGCAACTAACAAAATATCACTCATAGAGTATGCTGTGTGCCACACATGTCTCAGCACATAAATGATCTCTACACACATCAGACGCATATGGAGGAGATAAGCACTCTCAATATAAGGTGTCCTAATCATGTCATAGAGCTTGAGTAGTGATTATTATATTACAGATATCTCATGATCTCGATAGATTCGATACTAGTGTACAAAGTGCACCTCATCCTTGCTCTAGTAGAGAGAATGTGCTGAACACTCATCTCGCTCACAAACTCGTGTGTCCCTCGTCAGTGTAGCTTAAAATCTATGCAACTCTCACTGTAGAGTGAGAAGAGAGCGCGATCTAATGTCACCACATTGCACATCTTAAACCACTCTAACTTAACACATAAAGGATGCTTCATCAAATAACTACTTACTTAAATCAAAATAAAATCGAAACGACATAAAGGAACGAAAGTCTCGCAACAACTCACAAAGTACGAAATATCTGAAAGAAATAATCAATAACAACATGACGAGGTAAAGGACAGGATAAACTTATGATGGGCCTCACTTGGGTTTGACTTTGCCTTCGCAAGAATTACCCGACTCTGCGGGTCCAGCCCTATTACGTGCATCTAAAAAACGACCAACTATCCTATCTCCTTCGGTTTACAAGAGGCTCCTCTTATGGATCCTTATAACGCTTAAGTCCAGTTGGGAAAATGGTTCCCCAATGAGACTTTTTATGGGTGGGGGGAAAAACATAGCTAAAATACTAAGAAAGTAATATATACCATATCAGATAATGGTAGGCAAAATAACTAAATGAAAACATAACAAAATAGGAAAATATAAGCTATGCAATATAGCGGGGAAGCATAGCGGTTATAGCATTAAACACTTAAGCCCTAAATGCATCTACATGAAGGACCCCTAGGTTATAGTATAGGCTCAACCACCTACTTCTCAATAACCAAAGGCTATGATACCAATCTGTCACTCCTTGTCTAGACGGAAACACAAGGCGTAACATCATGGATATCATCACAACACAATGGTGTCAACAATAGAGAGAACTAAATGAACTAAACGGAACATAAGGGACACAAAGTGTCATGAAAATACCCAGCAAACATAAAATAATATCCGATGTCTTATATTGAAGTAAAAGGGGTTTACATCAATACTAAGACATGAAATACAACCAAAACAAGTCTAAGCAGATCAACTAACAAACATCCAATATTCAATCAAATAAGAAATAAGCTAGGAGATTAAACTTCGCCTGCAGCCTAAGGTCTCTCTAGCCACCTCTCACATTCCTATGATCTTCCTTATGCTCACCTAAAAATGATGCTTAAAACATCAACACAAAGGTTGGTGAGAGTCATAGGTTTTACGACACCAATACAAGATTTAAATCAATTACTGTGATTAATAAAACAAAACATGGTAGGACAGTTAAGCTAGCAATTATACAAGCTAACATGCAAACGCACAAACAACCATAACTAGGACGGAACGTGTCCCCTGATCCAACGCATATCTCACCATAAACGGGTAGGAACGTTACCCCTGATCTAACAACTCATAACACTGGGTTAGAATGTTACCCCCGATCCTAAATATGTCACTTACGCACCTAAAAGTCTACCAGCTGGAACTTATACGTAGGCCTGGACCAACATAACGTTGAGTATTATTTCAACCCTCCAATTAGATTTAAATAGATAGAACCACTACCCTTAAATCAAAATCACACAGAATTGAGTCTTATTTCAACCCTCCAGTTGGATTTAAATAGGTAGAACCACTACCCTCCAACAGGAATCACACAGCAATGGGATAGGCGTACCCCTCCGCTCTAACCAACCACACAACAAATAAAGCACATCACATATAATAACCACATAATTGTTCATACCTCAAGTGAAACCACATAATCACAACAATTAAAACTTTTCAAACCACAAGCATCATTTCTACCCCCAATAAATCATAAGAAAAGAAGGGCTATGAAACTCACCTGATGCACAAGCAGCTTCCAAACAATATCAACACAAGCTACACAATACAAACACAAACATGTTACACGCGACCAAGCTAAAAGCTCAAGTCCATGTAACTCACATATGATGGATGTCTAAGGGTTTGATTAACCATCATGGGTCACCCCGACACCATGCCTAACCTTAACCTCCTCATTAACACGTTACATTAGTTAACTACAATTTATTCAAAAATGCATAATTTTAGTGTGTCTTGACTAAATTAAAGACCTTACTTGATGATCTTTATAAATTATACCAAAAATCATCTATATTCCTTTATGTGTTCTCTAACTACCATTTGAATCCCAAAAGTCATTTACATACACAAGTACTCCTAAGAAAATCAAAATTCAAAATAGTCTTAATTCGGATTTGATTGCACACCAAAATGTATCACTCTAACTACCATACTTAGACATGCTTTTAGAGGCTAATTTTCACAGGACTATCAATAGACATATGGAAATTAACTATTGTAGAAGGGCTAAGCTTAATTCCACTTGTAAGTTAGGGTTTCACCCTCACAAACATGACCTAATTCTGACCCGTATTTACTGTTATGACTACTTTTGTTGCAAAGGTTATTTGAATGCCTTCCTGTTAGCCTCAAAATATTGAGTTAAACCTGAAGTTCGTTCAATATGTATGTTAGTCTTGGTCAATTAATTAGTTAACGTTGTAATAGGAACGTATCGGGAATCGGGCTCGATAGTTAATCTAATATTGTATATGTTTCGGGTTTAATCCCAAGCAAAACCCGAGCCCGGGTCCTAGTTAAGTATCCTGCGTGTACCTTTAACGTGACGGGGTATATAAGCTTTTTCTTCTTTAGAAAAAGCTAGTTGTTTCAATATATAAAAATCTTCTTTTTCTCATTCTCTCTAACCTCTCTTTTCTTTCTCTCTCTAAAACAACTCAATCTTTCTTTATCTCTTTTCTTGGTTCGATTCGTGGTTCGTAATATGAAGTGAAAGTGTAAATCGGGTTCCAACAGATTTGAACTGTGATGTAGTAGAATAACATAGTGATGAAGTAGAATATACATTGTTTAGTAGGATTTGAACTGTGATGTAGTAGGATTTGAACTGTGATGTAGTAGGATTTGAACTGTGATGTAGTAGAATATGTACATTTTTGTAAAAACATAATAATTAAAAAAGATGAATTTTTGGATCTAAAATGAGTAATGGACATTACGGTACAAAAACTATTGTATTTACATCTAGTTTAACGATAAAAAAACTCATTTATGCATTTCATCAAACACTTTGTGTGCATAAGATACGACTTAAACACCATTTTCAAAGTGTGATATCTTACTCATACGATATCGGTTTTATGTTATTCGAGATGCTATGTAAAGCTTGAGCATAATCCTACA
>BQNB010000304.1:0-149770 GCA_026074375.1 Tanacetum coccineum
TAGTGGAATCTGACCTTGCTATACATATGGCACAAAAAGTCATACTTACGTATTGAGTTGGTTAAAAAGTTAAGACTATGATACCTAGAAAACATTATGTAGGTCCTGGATCAATTAGATGATCAACCAATTCATTATGGTTTGTAAATGGCATCAAAAATGGTGAAAGTGAGATTTCAGTCCGAATTTGTAACTTGACCTTTATGTATAAAAGTAACCCTATGTATATGTATGACTAAAAGATGTACTAAAATGAGTTTAAATCTGTAAAGTGGACTTATATATGAAGCCAAACATATAAGTATATAAATTATACCATTTACGCTTTATAAATTACGATTATTTTCGTAAACATAAAAGTATACAAAATTTACTACTACCCGAACACTATACTATGTAAAGCGATTTTTGTAACTAAAACCACCTATGGACCCGAGGTGGTAGGACCCACTTCTTGGGAGTTTTTAAAAGTTAACTTACTGATAATAAACATGTCCCGACCTCGAGAACCCAAAAATTTATAATAAGACTCATTTACAAGCTTGAATGGGCCATAAGGCCTAATTGGGCCACTAGGCCCAATGTATTAAAATAGACATATTGGACTTGGCTTTAAGCCCAACCCACTTGGGCTTAATTAATGGGCTAAGACCTGGTCTTGGGTTAATAATATCAACCTAATAACTTAATGGGCTTGCTTAATGGGCCTATTGGGCTTTTGGACTAATTTGGACAATACTAGTAAAATGGCAAATAAAAATGAGTTAAAAACCTAGAAAACTATAAGTGTGATATAAATATGTTGCAAGAGCATGATCATCATATAAACTACATGTATACATATACTTATTTAATTTATGAGTTTTCATTAAATTTTATCGACTAGAAACCTAAGACCCGTTACAATTTGTATAGGTCTCGGTTGATCGACGCGCTTACACCCGAAGTTCTTATCTATCGATATTCTCATCCGACATCACTAAGTGAGTTCATAGCCTCGCATTTTTACATTTTTAATTGTTTTGCAAACCCGCAAGGGAGATAACATGCTTGTTTTTAAAATAGAACACAAGGGAGATTGTATGCTAGTAGCCTTGATTATTATAAGTTAGATTAACTCGCTAGATAAAAGACCCGCGGAAATCATGAATTGTTAATTGCCAGGTAATGGCATATGCTTATACATGGAATAGTACTATTTGGAGGTTGCCACCTCCAATCCATGACGACTAGCTATCGTCTCATGTCGGGAAAATGACACTATGGATGCGTTGTATAAAGAATAATATGCACTCATAGCGAGGGTGTATAGTGGGCATTTTGTATTGATATGGTAACGTTCGATTCATGAGGCTTATAATAATCCCCCTATAACGTTGTCTGATCCACATCGTTATATCCTGAAAATTTTGAGAAATGATACTTGTGTTCGGAGATTAGATGTTGGGAACCCCAACATATTTTTATGGTTTTTATATATAAACCCTATGGATTCACTCAACATTATTGTTGACGTTTTAGCATGTTTTATCTCAGGTCCTTGAAGGTAATTCGGCGATGGAGATTTTGGTTGTCGCTTATGGAAACCTAAATGTTTTGAAGGCCCATTAAATAAAAGTCATTCGAAGATGATTTGCAAAAATGTTGTATGAATTATGAAACAATTTGGGACCTATGATGTAAACTTTTATTTCGAATGAATGTATTTAAAAACGTCTCTTTTCGAGTCGTTTTCTATGCTTGAGTTGTTATATTATGACGTAGCACCCCAAATGACCCTTCCGCTGAGATATATGAAAATGGGGGTGTTACAGATTGGTATCAAGAGCTTAAGTTATAGAGAACAAAAGATTTTCAAAAAAAATGAACGAAAGGATTTTTGAAATCTTTTAACTATAACTGTGCAAGCGAAATCTCCGAATTACCAATGGACAAGAATGAGAAGGAATTATTTATCGATATATATATATATATATATATATATATATATATTCTCGTTCTTGATATACCAGTTATCGTAAAAGATTGCCCTAACCTGATAGGATGTCTGTTTCTAAGGACGTGTTGTGCGTTAATTGATTTGGGTAAAGGCACGATGATAATATATGATGGGGTTATCAAGCATACTTATTACCCCAAGCCTAGAGCCAAAGCTTACTTGGAGAATTTTGATATGGATGAAGATGAGGATTGGCTAGGTTGTTTCGAGGTAGGAAGGGATGAAGACAGGAACCTAAAATATGGTCACGTTGCTGCATCTTTCCTAGATATAGAAGATGCGATAGAGAGGGTGCTTGCAATGGAGGCGTACTTTAACCCTTTTAAAAATATTATTGTTTTCAAAAAGTTGATTGATTTTCTAGGTTCCTTGCCTGTTTAATTGAAGAATATGGATTAGGACTCGAAGGGACATAGCATCTACAAGAAGACGAAAGGAGACGGCATGTGGCACGCCAAGTTTGAAATATCTACACCGAGTGGAAGGAAGTTCATTCATGTCTTCAAGACTAAGACTACAAAGAGAAGTTATCTGGGAAGCACACCAAACATCTCAATAAAGCACACTCATGTGCTAAAGGATCATTTGTTCTCTTTAAAATTATGCATTTCTAGACAATTTACTTTTCGTTATTTCGGTTTGTTTATTTGGTTTATCGTTATGGTTTGATGCTTTGGTATTTTTGAAGTGTTAAAGACTATTTATCTATTTTGTTATCATTTATCATTTGGTAATTTAGTTATGTTTAAATTTAATTTATAGTTCCCTAGATTAGTAATAATATTCGATCGATTTTGGGATCGTGAGTGTCATGTCGTGTGTCGTTCTTTGTCAAACTTGTGGAAACTAGAAGGGGGGGCTAATAGTTTATAGGTTAATTAGTGTTTTAAATTTTTTCTTCTAAATTTTTTAGATCCGAGTATATATTCAACCAACCAACAATTTGAACCAACAATGTATGTATCTACTAGTTATAACTAAACAAACAATAAGTAAGAATCACAACAATATAAAGAGATGAGGGAAGGAACAATCAAACCAAGACACCAAGATTTAAAGTGGTTCGGCTACAAAGCTCCTCTTCGCCCTACTCTACTCCCCGAGTATCCTACTCGAGATTTTACTATGTCAACAAGCTCCCTTTAGGCGGAGAAAATTGTTTACACGTCGCTTACGTTGTTTTCCGATACTAAGCTAAATGTCGAGTCCTAATCTTAGCTAGAACCAATCTACCACTTTACAAGTAATACAAAATCACAATATCTACACTATCGGATTTATACACTATCCGATTTATACAATCACACAAGATAATCAAGATAGAGATTTGATTCTTAGAAGAAAGAAGGAGAAATCACTAGGGTACAACAATTTGTTTCTTGGTGAATACGAATGTTCTTCTCTTGCACTTGATAGAGAGGAGAGATAAGAAAGAAGAGATTGGATCACTTGAAACAAGATCAAACAATGTTAGTGATCAAGAGATTTAGAGCGAGAAAAAAAGTTTTTAGAAAGAGAAAGAAGACTGAAAAAATTCGTGCAAAGAGTCTCTTTTTCAGGCTGAGAATAGGCATATTTATAGGCAGAAAAAACCAACATCACATGCAGGTGGTTCCCCCAGATATATCTGGGCCGCCGAGCCTATCCGGGGCGCCATAGACTACGGTCCCCTTTTTTTTCTTTCGTGGGGGGAAGGTTTTATCTGTATAAAAGGTTTTATTTTTGGGTGGGAAAAACCATAATTTGAATTTTTGATATAGTAAATGGTTATTAAATAAAACATTTCTTTATTTAAAAATATTTTGTATAGATATTTTTGTAAAAATACTTTTTGTGAAAATTGGATGGTTAAGAAAATTACTTTCTTGATCACTAATATGTTTAATGATATGTTTTATACATACCTAATGCTTTACATTTGAATGATAAGGAAAATTTACGATTTATAACTTGTAAACTTTTATTTTTATCGAAACGTTTTTACATTTTCTATCTTCAAAACATCGAGAAGGTCAAAAAATAAAAATAACATTTTTAGACATATTTGTAGTAGCAATCCTCTCCTTTTTGAGATGCCAATATAAAAACTCATTATTATGTAAAAAATAAAGTTTTCTAGTTATTAATGATTTAGATCCATTTCTCCCCTTTTTGTCGATGTCAAAAAGGATGATCGTCGAATTGTAGAGAGAAAGAAATCGACGATGCCAAGACTCCCCCTTGTTGTATGCTCTCCCTCGTTTCGGGCACCATGGGATCGATCTTATGAGATTATTACTACAAAACAAAGTGAGAAGTACAAGTGCAATATAGCAATTCATGCAACTTATAAAGTAGTTTAATTCATCACTTAAGAAACTTATAAAAGAAACATGCTACATGCAAGGAAAATAGAGCTAAGTCTAACAAAGGAACATTAATTCATGAATTACACCACAATCTAAACATACTACATAAAGTAGATAAAGTTAATATGACTTAAATCCTAGATGATCCTTGATTCATAGGAGATGACTTTGAGAAAAAAAGGTTAGGGCGACATATTATGAGGTGACATGACCAAATTTTTAACGGTGAGGTGGAGAGAATGAAGCAATGGCGGAAGTGAAAAGATACTCAATGTAAGCAAACATTAATTTCATCTCATCCCTAAAAGAAAAGATAAGATTTTAGTTGTGAAAGCAACAAAGACAAGTTGAGCCATGATAGTCAAGATAGTTGAAGTAAATAGGATGAACCATGAGAGGTGGTTGAGGTGGTGGTTGTGGTGAAAGAGGTGAAGGAGTATCAAGAATATGATCAAGAGGGGCATAACAACCCAAGAATTTTCATCAAATGCAAAACTTATTTTACTATTATCACAATTGTACGGGGAAATTTTTCGCTTTATTACATTACTTGCATTATCAATATCTCAGTATGTCATAACTAAAGTAGACAAGCTCACGCAACCTATCTATGACAATCCTGTTCTCATATATGTCAAGCAAACATCATAACATGTCAAGTCAATATCATAATATCATTATTACAAAGTACATTATTCCTATAATGTACCATTCACAACGTTATATCAAAACGGGCTTTAAAGGTTAACATCTAAAATGAATGTACAAGGTACTAAAGCAAATTTACAAGCAATATAACATCTCATTTGAAATATAAACTCCCTCCATCAAGACAAGTTTTTCAAAGCACCATGTAACAAGTCATTAAGCATGACACTAAAAATAGCCGTTTTACTCGTTTTGATTTTTTTTTTGTCCCAAATTTCCTAGATATCTTCACCACCACTTGTGAGCAAACTACTACACTCATTTTACAATGTGTAAACCTTAATTATTCTATTCATAAGCTTTCATACATCTTTTTATACTCAAAACCCTAATTCAAAACCTAAACCCTAAACCTGAGCTATTTTCTAAACTATGACCTGTATCTTCATTTTTATCCATGTAAACTCAAACAACTATCAAATAAGGGTAATAACATATAATTCACGGAACAAGACAACATTATAAATCACTTTTCCATCATCAGTTCCACCATATTAACAACAATGTTACAAGAAATAAAGCTAGAAAACCCTAATTATGCTCTAATTGGAACTTTTGACCCGTTTACTCATTTTCTACCCATTTAAGACCAAACCCACCTATCTAATTTTTTTTATAATTGTTAAATATAAGTCTTAGAATCGAGTACCTAACATTCCCAACTCCAAATGTACACAAATTACAAGCTAGAAAACTCAACCCGAACCCTAATGAGCCCTAAAGGTACCCATGTACACCTTTCTTTCATTTTGGCCCATTTTCACCAATATTATTGCAAGCACCTTAATGACTAAGCTACTTCATTCCTAAGCAGCTTACAAGCACCTCTCTTCAAATATCTTCACCTTATATTGATTAAAAACTCATCACACGCATCCTTGTTTCCTTATCTTAGCCGCGACATCACATGGGCAAAACAACTCACCAAAGCTAGTTTCTAGCTTGACCAACACATCTAATAGACCCTCCTCATCATCCTCTAGACTTACCACATGTCCTAACCAGATCACATAGCTTACCTTGGCACCAGATCTGTTTTTACAATAATAACAACCTAAACTCTTCATTTTTCTTCATCCCCCACTTCCTCCTCTATAACCCTTACATAGAAGCAATACTTTGCTTTAATAGATCCTAATTGATCTTAAGAAGGCTCAATTTTATAAATGAAGCAAAAGAAACCAAGAAACAAAGCCCGGGAGTCGTTATTCTAGGCGTACGAAGCCGAAAGTCCCGATTCTGACCCGTTTCCAAGCCATAAGCTCAAGACCAGGTTCTCTAAGCTTATGATCTGCTTTTATAACGTTATAATGTTCATATGATCTTGCTAAAATCATAATATAAATATTTGAACTCAAAAATCTATGTGTTATACCTTTTTGATCCAAAACCGTACACCCGAAACCCTAATTTCGCGTTTTTCATAAAACTAAATGTTATAATTGGTAAATATTGTTATAATCTATCCTAGCATGCTTAACTAATGTTAAAATAAACACTTTATTGATTAATGAAGGAATTTGAACTTAAAACCCGCGCGTTTACGTTTTGAAACCCTAATTTGACCCGTTTTTGCTTCCTAGCCTAACGAATCGTTATTTTAAACTTGCGTTACGTTAAAACTTCATATTTTAGTTTATTTAAATAACGTATAAATTGTCTATTGAAAAGTTATAAACTTAAGCATTCATGGCAATTTGGGCATGTTTTGTAATAATAATCCATTCAAGGGGGTATATATCGTAACATTCGGAAACCTTATAACTAAAGATAAAAGTGTCATTTTATCAAAGTTCTAAACTCCAGGGATCTATTATGTCACATTTCAATCTCCAAGTATAACTTGGTATAAAACTTTAAAGTTGAAGGACCCAAGTCATAAAAGTGCAAACTCCCAAGGGACCTAATTGCAATTTTCCAACCCTAGGGTCTAAAATGTAACATTTTGAAAAAGTATAAAATCATATCCAAAACATTATATGACATAACTTTAATTAACGCTTCTCGTGCTTAACATTTCCAGATATTGATTAAAACGCTTAAAAACGATCATCCGGAAGCTATATTGTACCACAATACTAGGGAGCTTCATATTAAGGAGTTTCATCTTGGTATTACGTTCTGACTGAGTTGTTGGGTTTACGATTTAAAGTGCCCTAGCTCCTCAATGACCTTACTGAATGACATTTGAAGTTATGATGGCCCTAACGTGATACAGATAATTTCCAAACTCTAAAATCACACTCATAACTCTTAAACTAAAGTTCTAGAGTACAATCTTCCTAAGACTCAACATATTTATCAGGTAGCGTGACGAGGCTATTTACTATCATTTTACTATCTCAAAAATTCCCCGGGTTAAGATTTGGAGAAGGTCGTCCATCTTTCATTTTAGATGAATTTTTGCAACTACTATCCAGGTGAAGTTCATAAACTCAACCTCACCTTTTAACTTATTTACATGTTTTATAAACCCGCTATGGAGGGGATACATGCTTGTTACAAACTCTTTTATATACTCATAACAATGTGATTACTTTTCAAAGACTTAATGAGTTCATAATCTCACATACTTTATAAACCCGTAATACCTGCTGTAAACTATGAATGCAAATGCTTATTAAACTGTATGCTATTCTGATATATTACTACTTAAGTACATGGAAATATCTCTTTGGGTAATATCTCCCAATATCTTTTTGGGTAGTATCTCCCAATATCTCTTTGGGTAGTATCTCCCAATATCTCTTTAATATCTCTTTATCTCTTTATGAGATTCATGAGTTTAGGGTGATAATACTAGTTCACATATGACAATAATTTGCACTTCATACGATTTAATCCTATCAATACCCAAGACCATTTTTTTCTAATTACGGATAACTTGTTTTTAACTAATACATTTCAAACCTATGAATTTCATCAACCTTTGTGTTTGACCCTTTATATCCTGTTTATCTTTAGGTAATTGAGCAAGTTTCGATACGGAGTGGCATGGACTCCCCCACCGAAAATGATGGCTGAACACTTATCATTCCAACATAATGTGTTTTAGATTTGGGACCTGCATTTTGTAACAACTTGACTGATTAAATGAATGATACTAAATTTTTCCAACAATGTCTCTTTTAAAGTTGTTTTTCTATGATTATATGTTGGTATCCATGAAGTAATTACCCCAGATAGCTTCTTACTGCTATATTGTTATAAAATGATTGTGTTACAAGATTGGTATCACGCCATGGTAGTTCGAGAACAAGGTCAAAACCTTAACTATAACCACATTTTCTTTTTCTAGCCACAAAAGACCTCCGTGCCACTACATTACCGGAACAGTATGTAAAGATAACATAACTATTCTACTATATTAAATCATAAATAACTTATGTTTATCTACAACAGGGTGGTTAACAGAACGCTGTCTTTTCCCAACCCGCTCTACTTCCCGATCTTGAGGATGCTTTTTCCTCTATGAATATATCTTAACTATACTTTCGGAGATGAAGTAAGGATTCGGTTATGGGTGGTTGAACAATAACATCGGACGTACTTCTGCTCACATCGGATTATTTCTCAGCTTCATCGGAAAGCAGTTCTTTTAACTCTTTAGAAAACTCTAAAGATAATATGATCCCACCAGTATTCTCATCTTTCTACAATAATCCTTATTTAAAGGACGTACAAGCATTTTATGCTAAGGAATTACCTATTTCATCACCAGATCCTATTACTCCACCAGCTATTTTGACTCCATCTCTGGTATTACCACCATCATTACTATTTAATCCTCGATATTTCTTTATTCCTGAAGAACTATTACCACCTAAGAAGCGAATCCATTCCTCATCTTCTTCCTCAACTACGTTATCTAATTCATCCTAGAATCAAACTTATGATTTGATATCACCTATCACCTCGTTTATACACTCCTACCCCACCTCAAATATTTGATATAGGAAAATGTTCAATTAAGATGTATCTGAAACATCATGAGAAACAAGTCGAAGATATTTTGAATTACTTAGATGAAACTCTCTTTTTACCGCATTGAGAAAATGGAAAGAAGACGATAATTTTACAGGTAACAGAACGCTAAAGACCGAAGTTAAGAGAATCCATAATCAATATCAAAATCCAAAGAAGCATTTAGGGCAAAAGGATAAGATTAGCCTTTGCTCATTACAGAAGTTCTGATCTGAACAAATCAATGAGAAAATCCAAGCTCGTCACCAAACAAACCAGGAAGATCTTTAGGATAGTCATCTACCGGAGTCCAAAATCATCAAGCTATTTGATCACAATTATCCTAGCCACGGTGATGTGTGGTATAAAATAAAAAACGCTTGTCAAATCTTGACTATGTACAGTAAGAAGGCAAGTTATTTATAAAGGCAATCCCGTTTCGTATCTTATTGTTTCCAACTTATCATCATTTCCACCATTTGCATCATTATCTCCGTCTTTATCTCTAAGTGCTTAAAAATTCAAAAATAAGCATTTCTCTTTAAGCATTTTAAGCATCACATTCTCTTTTATAACTTAGGATATCATTCTTATTACGTGTTATCTTTTGTTGATAGAATGCCTCCCAAAAGGACGTCAACATCCGAAACACCAGCATACCTTTGGATTCCATCCGTCAACTGACTACAGAGTATGCCGCTGATTTTACTGCAGCCTGGAAGCACAACTGCTGCCATGGCAAGTCTATAATCTTACTTGGAACTCCCTAGAGAGAAAACGTGAAACTAACAAAGAGTTATTCATTGGCTTCAACCTTTTTGCTTAATGTACTAAAAAACGGAAGGAGCAGTAGGCCTTATCCTCTGTTTGAACTGAACCAAATCAGTATTCTCTCGAAGCAGATGTGCTGAGGAAAATAAAGTAACATTTGCTACTGGTACTTTAACTGACAATGCTTATCCGGGTGGAATCATATTCCCAACCTATGGAATAGAGCAAGACTGAAATCGAGAACCGACCTGGAAACTGATTTAAAAAGGCTTCTGACAAACAAGTATATACCCGGACTGAGAGTCAGAAAAATGAAGAGGAACTTTACATCTGAGTGTAAAGGGAAATGAACCTTAAACCCTAATGTTAGAATATTCAAAGAATTAACCATTAACCTCTTGTTTCCAAAAATGGGCCAAATAATGAGAAAACCTAGAAGCTTTACGAGAGGTCCCTACTCGAAGCATTGAAGTAAACGTATACTAGAGCCTCGAAACCTCAAACTTTATGGAGGAAGCCTATCAACATATCCCAGAGGTGTAATGGATCAGATAAAAAACGGCATTATTTGAAGAACACCACATGATCAAAACAGAAAATAAGAAGATAAGGAGAAACACCATCCGACAACAATAAGGAAACAACAACTACCCCAAATACCACAACAACAATAACCACTTCAACAATTGCAAAAATGACAACTACCAAAATAACCACAACAATCACAACCGTAATGATGATTACCACCACTAGCAGAATAGAAGACAAGAACCTGTTAGGACTTATCCTCCCAAAAGATACCATGGAAAGGGCCTTCCTTGTGTACAAAATCCCCCTGCATCACACATGAGATAGCCACTATCAATTCGAACTATGCAACATAAGTTGGTCATCTGACCAGAAACTGCAGAGACAAAAGATCAACCTGCTAAAACCAACTCTTTAGGATATTCAGTCCATCGAATCTCTTCAATCTGAAAAAACAGAGGTAAAGAGTAAAAAATAGGACCGATCATCAAGTACAATCTTTGTCATTTGTTATTTTATCCTACTAACAAGATACGAAACATAAGTACCACTCTTTTAAAAAGTACGTAAGTAAAAGTTATCCATGGAAATAATAAAGTGATAATTCCATATAATCTTGTTAGCTGGTGGAATCAAAACTCGAACATTATTTGTTGATTCGATCATATTCAAACTCTGAATACTCGTCCTCTACCTTTACAACATAAATATTCATCTCAATTATATTGACGGCAACATATCAACCACCATCTCAATATTGACTAACAATTCATGAGATCATATTATATTCTACACATTACCATAACATGAATTTTATGCTTTAAGTAAACATTTTATGATTATCGTTGTTGAAATGAGATTAGAATGCTTCTTCATTGAATAAGGAAAATCTAAATCCCTGAACAATGAATTTATTAAATTCTCAATTTACAAGGAGGTTGGTGAGACGCTCTTTATTGTAAATGACTAATTATAAAATAATAGCTTAAGTATATAACATAAGTACACACAAGTTTCTTTCAATCCATTTGTACAAACAATTCCTTAATCATTATCATTTTCATTATCATTATTACTTTCATCACCTGTTCATTTCAAAATCTGTATCTCATGTGATTAGCAACTCTCTTACAAATTCATAATCATTCCTTGATATCACTCATTCCATGATCTCCATATTCTAAAATTTTATGTTATATTCTGCAACGTAATAACAAGGAAACACACAAGAATCTATGCAATATCAAATGATTTCAATACCACTAGGTATGAAAATTTTGATAAAGACTTGTGATAGTATTCTTATTGGATGTTGACTTTAAAGTTGAATGAATAACGTTCCTAACGATACTGAGTAGCGTAACTTATTCCATCCACCTAGATCCTATCAGGATCTGAAGAAATTCTATTGCTATCATCAACAATGTATCTTAGAAAATAAGTAGACGTGTGAAAGGAGTAATATAAAAATGGTGTACTAACATTATTATAAAATGCATCACACACTGGACTTGTGTACCTTGATATAACCTAACATAAAAGTCAAATCATGGCCCATACAATACATCTATTCACTATAAACATTCCAAATAAAACTTCGGGACGAGATTTCTGTAAGGGGTGGAGACTATAACAACCCAAGAATTTTCATCAAATGCAAAACTTATTTTACTATTATCACAATTGTACGGGGAAATTTTTTGCTTTATTACATTACTTGCATTATCAATATCTCAGTATGTCATAACTAAAGTAGACAAGCTCACGCAACCTATCTATGACAATCCTGTCCTCATATATGTCAAGCAAACATCATAACATGTCAAGTCAATATCATAATATCATTATTACAAAGTACATTATTCCTATAATGTACCATTCACAACGTTATATCAAAACGGGCTTTAAACCGTTATCTTATACCTCTAAACCCTAATCTCATGGAAAGGTTAACATCTAAAATGAATGTACAAGGTACTAAAGCAAATGTACAAGCAATATAACATCTCATTTGAAATATAAACTCCCTCCAAGTCAAGTACAAGTTTTCAAAGCACAATGTACAAGTCATTAAGCATGACATCTAAAAATAGCCGTTTTACCTCCGTTTTCATTCTAATTTCTTCACCACCACTTGTGAGCAAACTACTACACTCATTTTACAATGTGTAAACCCTAATTATTCTATTCATAAGCTTTCATACATCTTTTTATACTCAAAACCCTAATTCAAAACCCTAAACCCTAAAACTGAGCTAGTTTCTAAACTATGACCCGTTTCTTCATTTTTATCCATTGTAAACTCAAACCAACTCTCAAATAAGTGGTAATAACATAAATTACAACATTATCAATCACTTTCCATCATCAGTTCACCATATTAACAACAATGTACAAGAAACAAAGCTAGAAAACCCTAATTATGCCCTAATTGTAACCTTTGACCCGTTTACTCATTTTCTACCCATTTTAACCCAAACCACCTATCAAATTTTGTTTATAATCCTTAATATAAGTCTTAGGATCAGTAACAGCGAATCAGTCCTAAACAAAAGTCACACAAATTAACAAGCTAGAAAACTCAACCCGAACCCTAATGAGCCCTAAAGGTACCCGTGTACACCTTTCTTTCATTTTGGCCCATTTTCACCAATCTTATTGCAATCAAGCACCTCAATGACTAAGCTACTTCATTCCTAAGCAGCTTACAAGCACCTCTCTTCAAATATCTTCACCTTATATTGATTAAAAACTCATCACATGCATCCTTGTTTCCTTATCTTAGTCGCGACATCACATGGGCAAAACAACTCACCAAAGCTAGTTTCTAGCTTGACCAACACATCTAATAGACCCTCCTCATCATCCTCTAGACTTCCCACATGTCCTAACCAGATCACATAGCTTACCTTGGTCACCAAGATCATTTTACCTATAAATAGCAACCAAAAACTCCTGTCATATTTCTTCTTCCCCCACTTCTCCTCTATAACCCTACATAGAAGAAATACTTTTCTCTAATAGATCCTAAGTGATCTTAAGAAGGCTTAAGTTCAGAAATTAAGCAAAAGAAACCAAGAAACGAAGCCCGGGAGTCGTTATTCTAAGCGTACAAAGCCGAAAGTCCCGATTCGGACCCGTTTCCAAGCCATAAGCTCAAGACTAGGTTCCCTAAGCTTATGATCTGCTTTTATAATGTTATAATGTTCATATGATCTTGCTAAAATGATAATATAAAGCTTTGAACTCAAAAATCTATGTGTTATACCTTTTTGATCCAAAACCGTACACCCGAAACCCTAATTTCTCGTTTTTCATAAAAATAAATGTTATAATGGTTAAATATTGTTATAATCTATCCTACATGCTTAAATAATGTTAAAATAACCACTATATTGATTAAAGAAGAATTATAACTTAAAACCCGCGCTGTTTACGTTTTGAATCCCTAATTTGACCCTTTTTGCTATCCTAGCCCTAACGAATAATTATTTTAAACTTGCGTTACGTTAAACTCAATATTTTTAGTATATTATAACATATAAATGTTTATTGAAATGTAAACTAAGCTTAATGGCAATTTGGACATGTTTTGTAATTATAATCCATGCAAGGGGTATATATCGTAACTTTCAGAAACTTATAACTAAAAGGACTAAAAGTGTCATTTTATCAAAGTTATAACTCCAGGGATCTATTATGTCACTTTTCAAACTCCAAGGTTTACTTGGTATATCTTTAAAGTTGAAGGACCAAAGTCGTAAAAGTGCAAACTCCAAAGGCCTAATTGCAATTTTCTAAACCCTATGGTCTAAACTGTAATATTTTGAAAAAGTATAAAATCATATCTAAAACATTATATGACATAACTTTAATTAACGCTTCTCGTGCTTAACATTTCCAGATATTGATTAAAACGCTTAAAAACGATTATCCGGAAGCTATATTGTACCACAATACTAGGGAGCTTCATATTAAGGAGTTTCATCTTGGTAGTACGTTCTGACTGAGTTGTTGGTTAACATATATAGTGAACTAGCTCCTCAAACGTTTACTGAATGACTTCTGACATACGAAGGTCCGGAACGAGATGACAAAAAATCCCAAACTCTTCAATCAAAGTCATAACTCTTAAAACTAAAGTTCTAGAGTACAATCTTTATAAGACTCAAATAATTAATCAGGTTGCGTGATGGCTATTTACTATCATTTTACTATATCAACATTCCCCGTTAAGATTGTGATAAGGTCGTCAGCTTTCATTTTGGAATATTTATTACATCTACCTATCAGGTGAAGTTCATAACCTCGCCTTTACTTATTTACATGTTTTATAAACCCGCGAGGGGGATACATGCTTGTTACAAACTATTTTATATACTCATAACAATGTGATTACTTTTCAAAGACTTAATGAGTTCATAATCTCACATACTTTATAAACCGTAAACCTGCTGTAAACATGAATGTCAAATGCTTATTAAACCCTGTATGCTATTCTGATATATTACTACATAAGTTACGATTATTCCCGCAGATACAACAATACCATTTGATAACTTGTATTTAACTATTACATTTCAAACCTATGAATTTCACTCAACCTTTGTGTTGACCCTTTTTAGCATGTTTATCTCAGGAGCAAGTTGCGGTACGGAGTGGCATGGACTCGAAGAGGCTGAACTGTTTAACACCCAAACATCATGTTTAAGATTTTGGGATCTGCATTTTGTAAAAACTCTGATTATAATGAATGATAAACTAAATTTTTCCAACAACATTCATATAAAGTTTGTTTCATGATTATTATTGTTGTACCCATGAAGTAATACCCCAGATTAGCTTTTGCTGCTATATTGTAAAAATGGGGTGTTACAAGGGGTGATTGGTGACAAGGAAATAGTGATATCTAGGGAATGATGACTTTCGAGTGGAATTTGTTTTGAGGGTCATAGAGGTGCATCCACGATATTATCAAGAAAAAGATTGGATGGTTGAGGAGAGGGTGTATCATTAGATGTAGGAGGTGAGGATTGAGGTTTTGATTCAAATGAGGAAGAGGTAGTGCCAAGGGTAATGCTGATCGTTTGGTTAGGAGTTTTTGATGTGTCATTTGTAGAGATAGAGAAGAGGATGGAGTTATGGGAGAGCGTGGTAGTGAAATCATCATCACTAGAGTTGTATGAATAGAGTTGTTTAGGTGGAATAATGTAAGTTGATTTTCTTAGAAGGGTTTAGAGGAGGAGCTTGAGTGGAAACCATGGAAGAAAGATAAGAAGGAATAAATTATAAGAAGGAATGGTAAGGATAAGTAGTTTAATTTAGAAGAGTTGGATTAAAGAGGTAAAGCAATAGAGATTTAGAAGGGAGATACAATATGGTTTAGCAAAAATGCAGAAGATGTACTGGGTCTAGAAGAAAGGTTGGTCAACTACACAGAAAATCAGAAGACACAGTACAAATTTCGTGACTCCTGTTAGCGGTCACATATATATGGTGGCCGTCCTAGATATATTTGGGGGCCGCCCTATATTTATGGAGGCCATTTTCTGGAGAAACAAAATTTTTCCAGTTTGTCCTAATTTTAGTAAATCTTGTACAGAAAAAGTATCCCAGATTTTTCCCTTTTGCAGTTAATCCTATTTCATCAAAAATCATCTAATACTTCCTAATAATCAAATTCACAAGGCTAGCTATCCTAAATTTTATTAGAGAAGCGAATATAGGCATATTGACTCAGAAATTGTCATGCATAATATCACAAAAATAACCATAGTGTATCAAAGTGCATGCAAGCAAGGTTTTGGATGATAAAATGGAATGATCATCCAAGGCAAGTTAAGTTGCGCATACTACGTACTAACAAACTACTAAGTGGCATAAGTTCAAGTACCTAAGCATAGATTGCAATATTAACTACCATCAAGCATAATAAAGAAGTAAATATAAGTATATTGTCTTATAGCAATTATCTAAATTGCTCACTTCTTCTTCATATTTCTCCACAAATTCTTGAAGCCCTTCTCGATTGACCTTAATCCACCACGATACTCATCTCGCAACTGAACTTGACGGTTAATGATTTCGGTTTGGAGGGTGTAAAAGGGTTCCATGTTAGGGTCAACATTTTGTGGGTTTTTAAAGACTCAAGGAACCTCATTTGCTAATGAATTAACAAAACGAGTAAGGGAAGGAGTGATTGCACGCGAGGTCCCTTTGCTATTTCCATCATCATTATCATCGTTAAGATGAGAGGAGGATGGTTGACCGAAGGTGAAGGAAGAGGAAGTTGAGTGACGACCTCTTTTCGTGCCATAATCCTTTTGAGTATTTCGCTCTTGTTGAGCGGTAAAAGGATACATTACACGATCGTGCAAGTCATAGTAATAATCTAACACCCCGTGACTAATGGTCATGACATGTTTAAACAAGCGAGTTAATAACATGCCGTATGGCATAATTAACCGAGGTTGTTTAGTGACTAACTCCATACGTTTTGCAATAAAATATGCGAGATTATATCGCTCAAACCTAACGATACAATAGAGCATGTGACACAGACACGCGGGAACATGATCCCAGTTACCCCCAAGACAAAAGACATTTTCCCGAATAATTTGAACCCAATATTTCATTACGGTGACAATTTCAGGAGCTAAAATTTCATTTTCTTCGACAGTAATGACGTTTTTATGACGAATACGAGTGACCGGACCCTCCCGTTCCTCTTGAATATAGTTTTGATTTCATCAGGACAAGGAGGGTTAGTTTGATATGGACCACGCATAGGGACATTATATTACAAGTCATCAAGAGAACACTTGTCAGTAAACAAACATGCACCATTTTTGGGAATACCAAGAATTTGAGCAAATTCTTCGATAGTGAAAGAAAAGAATTTATTTTGAATGACAAACTCGATTAGCATTTGACCCTCTAAGGTATAGTTGACTCAGTATTGATTGTAAAACTCAAGGATAAAACATGGACAGATTTGTTCATTGATTTTGAGAAGACAATCAAACCCAATATGATTGAATTTGGACTCAACATAGACCAAATTGTCAAAATCTTGAAAAACTACCCGACCCTCATGAATGCAATAACTTTTAAGATTCTTAATCTCTTTTAAAGGTGAGGTGTATTCGTGTGATATTCTTGAAATATAGCTTTTTGTGTTTTGGTGGTCTTTGATGTGTGCTAAAACACACATCCTTTTTACCCCTTAAAACACTATAAATTGGACTAAAAATACTAAAATATGGATAATTATCTTGCAAATATGTTTGTTTGGTATTTTTATATCTTGCAGGTAAAACAGATTGAAAACGGTGCAAAAACAGGTATTTACGGGTTCGTTTCGATCAAGAATGCTTAATATCCAAGATCAAGACAAAGTCGTAAAAATTTCCCAAGCATTCCATTGGAAAGAGCGCAAGAAAACGAGTCCAACGGTGCCCTCGAATTTCATTAGGCCAGCCCATAACCCATTTTATAGGACGAGCCAGCCCAAGCTATCAAAAGCCTAACAAGAGAACAAGCCCAAGTCAAAATCAAGTCAAAATCTAAATTTATAATAAGGGTGACGTTAGCATGACATCAACCCTACGTGCCCCTAAATAAATTAGTTTCCCTCACGCGAGGGCACACTACACATGTGGATAGCGAATGGAACTATGTCACGTGGCGGATCAAGTTTATACATCTCAAATTCATTACAATTTGCAAATGAAATGATCCAACTGATGTTATTAACTGGGTATAATGAAAGCAGCTTTCTTGGACACGTGGCACTCTATCAACGGCGAATCCACCTATGCGTTTTCGATAATACGAGGGAGCAGTGATGACATCCAATGATTGGCTAATTCATTACTCAAGCATGGGGACTAAATTTACAATTTCATCCTTTCTCACCCTATATAAATACACCCGCTCCCCTCCATTTGGAGGGGGAGGAATATAGTTTTTAGTTTTTTCTCTAGTATTTAGTTTAGCTTATTTCTAATGTTTCAGCTTATTTAGTTTTCTGAGCTTATTGTAAAAGTTAATGTTAGCTTATTAGATTCTGTAAGTGCTTATTATTTATGAAATGAAAGTTTGGTTTGCTTATTATTGTGCTTAATCATTCACTTTTCTCTTCACATAAGAGCTTATTAAATAAGCTAAATCTGTGAGCTTATTCCCTTAGCTTATTAATCTCAAAACTCCTTAAAAGCTTAAAGATCGACTCCTATAAGCTCTCTAAAGCTTATTTGAATCATTCTTATAAGATTTTAAAGACTTTTCGATAGAATAAGCTCAAATAAGCTTAGATCTAGCTTATTTTCATGCTTTTTTTATTTTAGTTTTCTTTAAAGCTCATCTTATTTGATTTAATAAGCTCCTAAATAGCTTATTCAAACTCATTTGAGCTTATATGTCTTCGTTTAGCTTAATGGCTTATTCGAGTTAATAATTAATTTGTTTAACTTCTTTTAGCTTATTTAGATTTCTTGTTGCTGATTTCTTTTGTTTTAGATTGATGTTTAAATCGTTTTAAAAGTTGGCTTATTGCTCGTTTGTTTAGATCTTGTTTAGATTTGATTTCTTTAGTTTTTGGCTTATTGGATAAATATTTTAAGTGCTTATTAGAATAAATACATCGTGCTAGTTTAATCTAGTTTGCTTATTTGAATATCTTCGTGAGCTTATGTTAGTTTAAGTGTATTGTGGCTTATTTGGATTTTCTAAATCAGATTGTCATAGCTTATAGGTTTCATTCAAGCTTATTTAATATTAGTCTCGTTTTTTAGTTGTTAGTGCTTAATCGGTTTTAGCTTGTTTAATCCTATTTGCTTACTCGTTTCTTTTAGTTGTTCAAATTAAGTGTAATCGTGGCTTATTATGTGAAGCTTATTGTTGTTGGAAAAGAGCTTATAACTTGTTTAACTGGTTCTATACAATATTTCGTTTGTGGCTATAGTTTAAAAGTTTCAATTTGGGCCTGCGTTGGGACACGTTTGGTTTGTAGAATTCAATATTTAGGCTTGCGTTTGATTTAGAGTTATTGGACCATAATTGTTCATTGGGTTGAATTTGAACTTCAGTTTGGGCTTCGTTGGATTAGTGGGCTAAGTTTGGTTTTTATCCTTGTAGCGTAAGTAGCAGATTAAGTGCACTAGTAAATTGTATTATACACTGTTTTGATTTAACAGTTTATTGTTTAATTTGTGATTTTGGTACCGGTCAACTTATGAGGCGTGGAGCTTAAGGATTTAGTAAGCTAGAAAGAATTTGATTATTTTCTTTAGCTTATTAAATCGGTGGTTTTCGTTTATTTGCTGCTCTTTAATTCGCTCCAATTTTCTATCCCTTTTTAATTCATTAGTGTAGCTTAGTATAAAATGTTTAGCTTTGCTTTGTGGATTATTGTTAGCTTAACTAAAATTCTTAGTGAGTAGAGTTTTATTTATGCTTTGTAAGTGTTAAATTGTTTAGTGAATTAAGTGTGAATAATTAAAAAGAAAATATTGATTAGTGATTTTTATATTACTTAGATTAGTGTTTTGGTTATTCGAGCGGGCAAAAGCCGTAAGAATAATTAGGCATTAATTTAGTCATCGATATCTTTATAAAAGTTGTTTTCAATATAAGCCAACGTTGTGAGAAGATAATTTGTTAGAAAGATATTGATTCATCAATAAGGACTTAATTGTATGTTTAATTCACACTTGAGGATCTAATCAATACACTTAGCAAGCATATCTTTTATAATGTATCATTCTTCATTTAATTGCTTGCTATTTGATATCTAGTTTTTCTATAGTTTATTTTTATTAAATTTTTAGTTTAAAACCAAAAACAAAAATATTCGATATTCAAGCATCAAACAAAACGCTTTCGTGAATTTTCAAATTCATCTCTTGTCGGGATACGACTCCGAAAGATTTAATTATCACTTTTCCTAAAGTGATTCTTATTTCTAATGGGATACTTAATATTATATACATACGGCTAGTACGTATTCTATACGATATCAGTCTTCAACAGTTTTACGAGGCATTGTCACCTAGATAGAAAAGTAATACCACGTTTTATTATTGTGAACTTGTAATGTTAATAGAGATTAGTAACTAGTGTGTGCTATACGTAACAAATGTGGAGTTGCGGATAACTTGACACTAAAAATAAAAACTTATGAGTTAACATAAACACTCCTTAATTCAATTTTGCTCATCCAAACATGTCAAAAAATACATATGAACTATGTATCTTGAATTTTGTTCATGAGATCATTATGCATGTATTCAAAAACATTTTTAGAATGTATTAACAATGCATAAAAGCATTTTTATTGGGTTCTTAACGTGAGTGATTTTGAAATAAAGTTGAGGTTTTGTGCGAAAAATAATTTTTGACAAACACACTTTAATCTTGCAAATCCTATGTCTACGGGGAGCATATTAGTTATACATTATATTTTAGTAGTCCTAATTATACACAATTGCAATAAAAAATGAGAAATAGTCAATTTTAATTTTTGTGTTCATCATTGATGAGGTGTCATTTTATACACTTTTTCGGGGTCGTTTAACCCCCTAAATCATGCATTTATGCCCAAAATAGGTAATTAATTGTTCCTTTTTAGGTATTCAGCATTTGGAAGGCATTTGGAGGAAATACACATGACTTGGGCTCATTTGGAGAATAAACGGACAAGACTATGGACCTACACCAACATCTCTCAAGATTATGTTCTTAGCAGCTGGAGACGGCGTCACAGATTACACGTGACGCTGTAATATCTCATACCAAGACGGCGTCACAAGATCTCACGACGACGTCAGAATGCACGACCCAACCCATTATCCATAATATTCTCTTTCATGATGGTCAAAATTAAAACACAACGATTTTCCTATATATACAAATTCGTTTTTAGGGTTTTAAGTGTGTAACTTTAGAGTAAAAGAAAGGGAAGAACCCTAGTTCGTTTAGCAGCTGTTAGGGACGATTTTAAAGCCTCAAAACCCTATTGTACTTCCTTCAATTCATGTTTTAATCAAGTAAGACTATCTTAATCATTCAATATGTCTTGTTGTGTGATTCTTATCTGTTCTTGCTTTATCTTTAACATGCTTGGCTAAACCTTCTATTATGTTTATTTATGATTGTATGAAACCTAGATTGTAGATCTTAGTGGTGTTGCTTCTTATGATGAATATGCATGTTAGGTCTTAGAAAACCAACTTTTGTCTGTATCGATGTTGATATGTCTAGGGAAACATGATTGTGTAGAAAGGATAGCATCGGGTAACAGTCTTCATACTACCTTTCCCCTTATATGGTTGATCCACTCTTAATATATTTCAAATGCATTTAATATACTCTTAGGGGCCTTGTGATAGTCTTCATACTACCTTACTTGTGCGTTGTCTTAACGGAATATTAAATAGACGACGGGTTTGTGTAATTCGTTCATGACTTAGGAAATAATTACATAGATCATCACAAGTGTGACAAAGCAACAACACCGGGAGAAACAATCTAGGGAGTAATACATGATTAAATGAACACAGTCTTTTATTATATTGTTATCACCAGTAGCTTAGTTCATTATTTATAGCTAAAACCAACCAAACCTCTTAAATATATGATTTACTTGCTTTCCTATAAACATAAAAATACAAAAATATTCTTCTCTTAACCCTTAGAATTCTGTTAGACTGTGATCAAGCCTTCGCAACCTATTCCACTAGAGAACGATAACAACCCTCGAGTCTTGCCTATACTACACTACAACGATTAGGTACACTGCCTAGGGAGTTATAAAACTTCTTGTAGAAGTCCCTTATGAAAACCGCAACAATCATGAACCCTAGATACGAATTCAAAGAAAATAGAAGAAATGACTAACAATTGACGATGTTAGGAATGATTGTAGGTGTTGATTTTATTTTCAATTTGAGTTTTAATGGTAGATTTTAAGGTTTTGGTGTGTTTTGGTCATGGTTCGTCAATGGTGGAAGAGAGGGGGGTGTTTGTTTTTGTATTTTAGAAAATGAAAGGGTGACAGACATATGGTCTCACTAGTGGCAGTCCCATATCGATATGAGGGCCGCCTGTTTTAATCCGGGGTTGCTTAAGATATAGAGGCCGCCTTCAGCAGAGGGATTTTGGACTGAAATTTGAAAAAAAATTTCAAAAAGGAGTGACGTTTTAATTTGCATTTCACGAATTAAGAATGCTCAAAGTACTTCGGAAGAAGTATTTAAGTTGTCACGACATGGAGTGGAACACAGAGAAGAATCGAGACAGAAGAAAGAGAAGACGATTTATGGAATGTGTTCCATCATTCCTAAACCAAGACGTAGATAGTTAAACGATTCACGTTTAAGGGGTTTAGTGAGAATGTCGGTGATATTTTCGATGGATGGCACTTTTTCGATAGAGATATGTCCTTTCTGGACATTATCACGAAGAAAGTGGTGACAAATTTCAATGTGTTTGATTTGAGAGTGTTGCACCGGGTTTTTGCTAAGGTCAATCACGCCTTTATTGTCGCACATGATCGGGACGTCTTCGAGTCGAACGTCATAGTTGATAAGAGCTTGTTTCATCCATAGTGCTTGTTGACATGCCTTTCCGACGCTTACCTATTTGTCTTCGTGAGTGATATAGCAAAGAACGTTTGGTTTCTTTCAGAGAACCAAGGATTGGGTTTCAAACAACATCCTATCGTAACGTACAAAATACCGCTATACTCTTTGGTTCCACATAATCTCCCCCATGAAATCAAGTCGACATATACTAACGGTTTTCTTATTCCGGTTCCCACTTTAGGATACCATAATCCTAAGTGCGTAGTGCCTTTAATGTATCAGAAGATACGCTTTACCGCTTCAAGGTGAGAGGTTATGGGAGCCTCTTAAAAGCGGGCACAAAGGCAGACACTAAACATGATACCGAGCCTACTTGCCGTTAGGTATAGTAAACTACATATCATGCCTTGATACTTGGTACTATCTACTGACTCACACTCTTTGTCTTTCGTGAGTTTAGTATCGGAAGACATAGGGGGTTTCATTGGTTTAGAATCTTCTAAGCCAAATTTCTTAAGCATTTCTTTAATATATTTAGATTTAAATAGAAGAAAAAAGGATTACCCAATCATTCATTTATTTATTTGTAATCCCAGGAAGAAAATTGAGTTCACCCATCATCCAATCTCGAATCGACATGCAAGATTTTGGCCAAATTCATCACACAGTCTTCACAAGTCGAGACGCAATATAATGTCGTTCGAACATATATTAAAACGATACGAGGTTTGAATTTTCATCTTGGAAAAAAGTGTGTTATCTACTCAATTTTGTAGTCATGTTTCAATAAGAAAAGCTATTAATCTATCATAACCAAGCTTTGGGTGCTTGTTTAAGACCGTATAAAAGCTTTCTAAAGTTTATATATATGGATTCGGTTTTTCAAAGTAATGAATCCTAGAGCCTGTGCACGATACCTCTCATGATAATAACGTTTCGAGGAATGCACTTTTTACATCCATTTTGGAATAGCTTAAAATCTAAACCATTCATAACATAAGCTAAAAGTATTCTAATAGACTTTAAGTCTAGCAACTAGGGCCATAAGTTTTAATCATAATCGATGCCTCGCATTTTTATATATATCCTTGGGGAAGGCAAAAAAAAATAACCTAGGCACCCCTTATTTTGAGAACAATAACGTTCTCAGTCCTAACTTATTGTCTAAACACCACTTAGTTCCTAAGATTGTCCATAATTCCTGAGGTTTAGCCGAACTAACTCCCAAACATCGTTATCAATTAATTGATTTAAATACATCTTTTGCATAGCGATTTATTTCAACTATTATCCCTTAAGGCTTCATTCACATTCTTAGTCATAGTTGATATAAAACAAAAGAAGTTACTTTGGTTTTGGGCTTGTGACCTAAGAGTTCTTTGGTTAAGGTTTCCTATGACATTTTCTAATGGATGGTTCCTAGATTCCTTAATATTGACTATTTCGTCAATCTCTAAAGTTTCATCCTTAATGTCATTTCTAAGATTTTCTTTTTGGTAACCTTAATTGCTTCTTCTTCATCTAAGTCATCATCCACCAAGGGTGATGTCTTAGAGGGTGAGGAGTTTCATCGAATGTCACGTTGAGTGATTCTTTGATTTTCCTAGTGTGTTTATTAAGGATGATATAGGCTTTACTATTTTAGGAGTAACCTAAAAAGACACATTCGTATGACTTTAAGTCAAACTTAGTGAGGTAGTCTTTAGTGTTTAAAATGAAGCACTTGCTTCCAAACACTCTAAAATAATCAAGAGTAGGTTTCCTACCTCTCAGGAGTTCATAAGGTGTTTTTCCTAGGATGGATCTAATTAGGATTCGGTTGAGAATGTATGTTGATGTATCTACGGCGTTACACCAAAACTTTTGAGGTAACGATTGTTCATTCAAGATTGTTCTACTCATTTCTTGTAGTGTCCTATTTTTCCTTTCTACCACGCCATTTGATTGTGGAGTGCGTGGAGCCGAGAAGTTATGTGTAATACCATTGGCATTACAAAACTCTCCAAATTGCACTTCATTATCAAATTCTCTACCGTGGTCGGTTCTTATTGACACTATTGTACATCCTAATTGGTTTTGAATTTTCTTACTAAATATTTTGAATTGATCGAAGGCTTCGGTTTTATCTTTAAGGAATCTAGTCTAAGTATACCTAAAGTAGTCATCTACTATGACTAAGGTGTAGTGGTTTCCTTTGTAACTCTGTAAGGCGGATGGACCAAAGAGATCCATATGAAGGAGTTCTAAGCATCTAGTCGTTGAGACAATATTCTTAGCTCTGTGACTAGCGTGAGCTTGTTTACCAATTTTGAAAGCATCACATAAGTGTTGATCAAACTTAATCTTAGATAAGTTTCTAACTAATTCCTTAGATGCTAACGATTGAACGAGATGCATATTATCATGACCTAATCTTCTATGCCACAACGTGGAGTTTTTCATCAATCGTTGCAAGACAAATTTTGTCTTCTGGCTTATTTCCTAATTTCATCAAATATAAGCCTTTCTTCCTAATACCTCTACCTATAACCTTACCATCCTTAGTGATTTCACTATCATGTTCAGAAAAAGTTACTCTACACTTATTATCACATATTTGTCCTATGCTTAGCAAGTTAAATCTTAAGTTATCTACATGTTCTACATTATCTATTTTGAGAGAGTCATTCAAAATCATACATTTGCCAATGATGTTACCGTGAAGATTACTACCAAAGATAACATTACCTCCGTTGTATGCCTTGTAGCTTGAGAAGAGCTTTCGGTTACCTGTCTTGTGTTTAGAGCATCCGCTATCCTTTATCCACTCATCGGGTTCCAAGTCGACTCCAAGGCATATCTATTTATATAAGACAAGAACTCAAACATTTGGTCCCTAATATCTTATGGGTCCAAAGTTATTGGTGCTAAACATCCCTTGCATTTGATGCAATTTGGTTGAGATGTGGAAATGGAAGACATATTTCCCATGGCATGTAACTTTGACATTGAAAATTGTTCCAAGTTACAAGAAAATCATGTGGTTGGTTTTGTCGGCCACCGTTCCTTTTTGGTTGCGGTGTTTTAGGACGAGGATAAGTATTATTGACTCTTCTAGGTGGTGGAGTTTTTGATCTGAAGTTTGGTTTTGAAAATCAAACTTCGGGTTTTAACGATGGCTTTAAAATCGTTTAACTTGATTATCACTAGCAACTGGAACTTTAACTTTGTTTACCATTATGTGTTTTGGTCTAGGACCCAAAATGGATTTTTGTAAAGAAATAGATTTCTCAGAACCTGATGAACAAACTGGCGGCCCCATAATTGCTTTGGGGGCCGCCTCTGCTGTATGGGGCCCTCCCTTATTTAAGGGACCTCCACCAGTGGACGTTTCTTTTTGAGATTTCACAAATTTTATTTCCTTAGTTCCACTAGTTGATGCTTTAAGTGAATTGAATCCCAAACCTAATTTATCTCCAGAGGGTTTTTGATTACTCAACATTTCATTTAAGAGTGTACTCTTTTCAAATTTTGTTAGTTTAATAGCTTCCTCTTTAAGTTTTTCATTTTCAATTCTAAGCAATTGACATTTTGTACATTCGAGATCAACTCCCTTATTTTTCTCAAATGTGGACAATTTTTCTTTTAGTTTACTAAGCTCATTTTCTAAGCTATTTCTAACGGCTTTTAATCTTTTGTTCTTTATGATTATTTTTAGACTCGTTTTGCATAGTTTGTCATATTCATTATCTAGAGCTAAATCATCTATTGATGAGTTTTCATCGCTAAAGTAAGAGAAATCAGAACATACCTCATTTGACGTTTGAGCTACGAGACACATTTAGTCCTTAATCTTTTCATCATCTTCTTCACCGCTATCGCTCCAAGAACCTCTGACGAATGCTCTTTGGTTCTTGTCATTCGTTGGTTTTGGACATTCTCCAATAAGATGATTTTGATCACCGCATCTAAAACATTTTCTATCACTTTTGCCGTTCTTGTCATCTCGGCTTCTTTGGAACGTTTGTTTTTTGTTCCGAGGTTGTCTCACACATCTTCCTCTTCTCTTGAAGAACTTCTTGAAGTCTCTAACCTCCATGGCGTATTCTTCGTCTTCACTTTCGGAAGTCGAACACTCCTCATCACTCGATTCTTTCTTAGCCTTTAAAGCAAGAGATTTTCTTTCTCCCTTAGCTTTGACTATTTTAGCATCTTTCTTGATGATCATCTCGTGAACTTTGAGATTCCCGATGAGTTCATCAAGTGACAGTGATGTTAAGTCTTTGGACTCTTCATTCCCTATGACCTTTGCTCTCCATTTAGGATGTAGAGACCTAAGAAACTTCCTAACATAATTTTTGCTAGAATAACCTTCATCAAGAGCTTTTAGACTAGTAATAATAGTATTAAATCTTGCAAAAGCACTATCTATAGATTCGTCTTCGGAAATGACGAATTGTTCATATTGTTGTACCAAAAGGTCGATCTTGTTATCTTTGACTTGGTTATTACCTTGATGGGTGATTAACAAAGTTTTCCAATTTTCTTTTTCCGTATTACACATGACAATTCTTTCATATTCTTTTCTTGGAAAAGCATTGTAAATAACCATTTTGGCTTCATTATTTTTCGCATGCCTCTTTTTAAGATCATTACTTTGTTTTTCAAAAGAGATAACCTTATCTAATTTGGTTTCTGGATTTTGTTGAATAGGTTGAAAATCACTGTTAGTAATAATATGCCAAAGATCAAGACCTTTTGATTTAACATATGTTTTGAATCTATTTTTTCGATAAATAAAATGGTAGTCTTTGCATGGATTGCCCTTCTAGATATTTGTTGGAATCCATAGATCGATCGAAGCTTTAAAATAGAGTATATTTTAAAAATCTAGAGTGACCTCGGCTTCAGATACCAATTGTGGAAACTAGAAAAGGGGGGGAGGGGTTGAATAGTTTACAGGTTAATTAGCGTTTTAAAAATTTTCTTTTAAAATTTGTTAGATCCGAGTATATGTTCAACCAACTAACAATATGAACCAACAATGTATGTATCTACTAGTTATAACTAAACAAACAATAAGTAAGAATCACAACAATATAAAGAGATGAGCGAAGGACCAATCAAACCAAGACACCGAGATTTATAGTGGTTCGGCTATGAAGCTCCTCTTCGCCCTAATCCACTCCCCGAGTATCCTACTCGATATTTCACTATGTCAACAAGGTCCCTTTAGGCGGAGAAAACCTTTTACACGTCGCTTACGTTGTTTTCTGACACTAAGCTAAATGTCGAGTCCTAATCTTAGCTAGAACCAATCTACCACTTCACAAGTAATACATAATCACAAGATCTACACTATCGGATTTATACACTATCCGATTTATACAATCACACAAGATAATCAAGATAGAGATTTGATTCTTAGAAGAAAGAAAGAGAAATCACTAGGCTACAACAATTCGTTTCTTGGCGAATACGAATGTTCTTCTCTTGCACTTGATAGAGAGGAGAGTTGAGAAAAAAGAGATTGGATCACTTGAAACAAGATCAAACAATGTTAGTGATTAAGAGATTTAGAGAGACAAAGAAGGTTTTTAGAAAGAGAAAGAAGACTAAAAAATTCGTGCAAAGAGGTCTATTTTTCAGCTGAGAATAGTGCAGTATTTATAGGCAGAAAAACCCAACGGTCACTGCTGGCGGTCCTGGCGGTCCCAAATACATTTGGGGGCCGCCGAGCCTATCAAGGGGCCATCGTAAACTGACGCTCCCCTTTTTGTCTTTTAGTGAGGAAGATTTTATCTGGTATAGAAGGTTCCATTTTATGAGGAAAACCATATTTGAATTTTTATGTTTAAATAAAACATTTCTTTTATTTAAAAAGTATTGTATATATATTTATTTTTGTAAAAATACTTTTGTGAAAATGTGATAGTTAAGAAAAATTATTTTCTTGATCACTAATTATGTTTAATGATTTGTTTATACATACCTTAAGTAATTTACATTTGAAATGGAAATTTACGATTAATAACTTGTAAACGTTTATTTTTATCGTAAAGGTTTTTACATTTTGTTATCTTCAAAACATCGAGAGGTCGAAAAATATAAATAACGTTTTAGACATTATTTGTATTAACAAAACCAAAAAAACTTTGCAACAAAAATGCAATGACTGCGACGCTTAAAAATAAAACCAACTTGTCGAGATGGAAAAATACCAACTTTGGTGCAAATCGATCAAACAAACTCCTAAAGACAAAGAAGTCATCCATAAAAACATCCATACTATCTTCGATCAATTCATGAAAGATAGCCATCATGCAGCGTTGAAAAGTGGTTGGAGCGTTGCATAGACCGAAGGGCATTCTCTTATATGTGAAGGTTCCGTAAAGACACGTGAACGTGGTTTTCTCTTGATCCTTCGAGTGATAGGGATTTAGAAATACCCTGAGAAACCATTCTAAAAACAATAGTATTCATGCCCAGCTAATCGTTCGAGCATTTTATTGATGAAAGGCAACAAAAAATGGTCCTTCTGAGTTGCATCATTGAGTTTTTTGTAATCGATACAGACGCGCCATCCGGTTACCGTTCTTTGAGGATCAAGCTCGTTATTTTCATTTTTTTACCATGGTCTTCCCCCCTATTGGAACGACCTGAACAGGATTGACCCAAGGGCTGTTAGAGATTGGGTAGATTAATCCAACATCGAGGAGCTTTATGACCTCCTTTCTTACTACTTCCTTAATGATTGGGTTCACATGTCTTTAAGGCTGGACGGTTGGTTTAAACTCATCCTCCATGAGAATATTATGTGTATAGAAAGATGAGTTTATTCCCTTAATATCTGCAATGCTCCAGGCAATGGCTCCCTTGTGGATTTTAAGAACCTCGAGGAGCTTAGTTTTTTCATGTGCACATAATGCAAATGAGATAACTACTAGAAGTTGGTCATCCCCTTGAAGGAAGGCATATTCAAGATGATGAGGCAGCTCCTTTAGTTCCAACTTGGGTGGTTTTAACATTGATGGTTTCAACCTATTTTTCAGAGCTTTCCACTCGAGTGGCTTGATTTGTTCATGTTTCGGGTAAAATGAAACCGTTTAGACTTCTTCTGGGTCGACCTCTTCTTCCATCTCGGTCTACTTCCCGTCATGGACTATTGTGTCCACCCATTGTTCTTGGACTAGTTTGGCGATATGATCGGCACAATATAGATAGGCTTGACGGGAATATGCGGATCTCATAGATTTTCCTATGTTGAAGGTGACGGTTTCATTTCCAACTCTTAAACTTAATTTTCTTTAGTGGACATCAATTACGGCGTGAGCCGTAGCGAGGAAGGGTCATCCTAAGATGATTGGAACTAGCTCATCCTCATCCATTTCCAAACCTACAAAGTTGACAAGAAAGATGAATTTTTCTATTTTAACTAGCAGATTTTCACAGACTCCTATTTGATATTTAACCGATCTATCATCCAACTGAATGCCCATTCTGGTTGGCTTTAGCTTAGAGATACCTAATCGCAAGAAGAGGGAATGTGGCATAAGGTTGATACTTGCCCCAAGGTCAGCCAAGGTGATTTTTACTGATAGAGGTCCAGTAAAGCATGGTAAAGTGAAACGCCCAGTTCTCCCTCATGTTGGGGTAAGTTCCTTTGGATGACGGTCGAACATTCTTGACTAAGCTTTACAAAAGAAGTTGCTTTTTTGAGTTTCTCCTTATGCGAGAGAAGGTCTTTAAGAACTTTGGCTCCCTTTAGCATGTGAATCATGGCCTCTAAAAATGTAAGCTTAACATGTATCTTTCTGAAGATAGATAAGAACCGTTCGTCCTCATCATCCTTTTTCTGATTTTTTAACCAGGAATGGAAAGGTACACTATATGATCTAAAGAGGTGGTAGAGCGTAGGTGACTGATGGTTTTTGTTATTTTATGTGGTTGGAGTTTCTCCTTCGTCTGGTCTTTCCTTTTTGGTTGTTTTTCTGCATTATCGACAGTTGTTGAGTTTGGTGGACTTAGGTAAGGAGGATCGCGGGTGGTGGCTCCTGATTTGGTTGTTATAGTAAGAGTTGGTGCATTGGCTTCAGGTGTTGGTATCTGGACTTTTCCTAAAGCTGCAAGGATTTGAGAGAACTGGTTATGCATCTCACTTTGCTGTTTGTTGAGCATTTCTCCAAATACTTTTGCATGGAGGTATTTATCAAGCATGAAGTTGGCTAACTTATCCTCAAACTATCTTTTGATGACCTAATTAGGACGTTCTTCTCTCTCCATCTATTTTCTTGTGTTTCCCCATAGAGTGATATCGTCATTCTAAGAGCATCTTAAAAGAGAGGGATCATCATAGATGTCTCCCCCAGACAAACACACTAATTCATGCGGCCCATTTGCGTCACATTCATCGGATTTGTGAGCACCCCCATAAGTGTAGCAAATAAGATATGGATTTCTTAAGCTTTTTACGCCTATTGGTGTTGTGAGGTAGGAAAGCTACTCGCGGGCATTCTTGAGACGTCCCTTGAAGGTGGTTTTAATTATTTCAAAAATAGAGGAGATGTTCATGGGTAGTGGTGGGTCATCCCATAAGTCATCCTGATATCGGACATATTCCTCTATACGATTCTACCCTTCTTCTTCATTGAGTAAACTAAAGCGAAAATGCGCGAATTAATCAAGTCCGCTTCGATCATCGAGATATATGTTATCGTAAAAGATTTGAACTAGAAGCCATTTATTGACCCCATGATGGGGAGCTTGTCGGATTAAGTCTTGGAAATGAATCCATGCGTTTTTGATAGGTTCGTTAATCCCTTGCCGGAATCGAATGATCATGTACCCAAAAACCAAAGTGTGTCCTGGTGGAAAGAATTGATTGAGAAATTTAGAAACGAGCAACTCCCATGTTGTGATTTGGGCGGGAGTGTTTTGTCTAACCATTCTTTTGCCTTTCCTTTTAAAAAAAAGTGGAAGAAACGAAGTCTAGATGCGTCTTTTGTGGCTCCGTCGGCTTGTATGTTATCTACTATACTTAAGAAATGTTTGATATGATGGACGGGATTTTCGCTTTTTTAATCCTTGACACGTGCATACGCCTTGGATTAGCCAAATATCTTGCGAATCCAAGATGTTTCCCGTTTGTTCAACGGAGAGAACGATTGGGCTTTGGAAATCAACTGAATTAGGGGGAATATTCTCGAAGGCATTTGATGGGAGAAATTGGTTTAGGTTGGAAATTAGGAGGTGATATGCACACTACATAAAGTGATGTGCACACAACAAAATCTATAATACCCCCTGTTTTAGGGTCATTGTACGTCGTCAATAAATTCACAATTTATTTTTAGTATTGTACGCGTTTGCTTTTAAATTGAAATCGTTAAGTTAAATCGCGTAAGCTAAAAATTATCGTTCAATGTAAACGGGCATCAAACAATTAAATGCTTACGTCAAGCAAGTGTTAGATAAATATTTAGAGGATAATTATTAACTTTGCATATTTTATTTTTATTGGTTACGTAAAGTGTTTACGTTTCGCGATAAAATACGTTTAGGCATACCCGGAACCACCAATACCAAAGTTTTATAAAAATGCACCCATATTCATCACCTTAGCCGAATTGTACACAACAAGAACTAACAAAAACCTATACATTACAAGTATTTACCTTTATGTTTAAAACTACAACTTGTAATTTCAAGTAAATGCTTGATATTTTGTTAGATATCAAAAATCATATGTAATCCCTCCCTCCATCCCCTCAAAATTCAGTGCAAAACATTGTCCCAAGGGGACAATGAGCACACAAATGACCAATTTTATATTTGTACAATCACTAGCTCATTTAAAACTTAAGACTTTTAGCTAAATCTTGACCAAGACTTCCTTATTTCCCTCTTTGTGTCTTGGAATTTCTTATGGAAGGCTTGACTAGTCTAGGAAATATATAAACATGTACAACTAGTAAGAACACACACGCTTTCATTTCACTTAAGAAAAACAACATATACTCTCTTTGTTTCTCTCCACATCCCATGATCAAAACCAAAAACCCACATACACTCCACACAAATTTATTTACCACATTTCCAAGTATTACTACAATATATCTAAGATATCCTAAGGTGTTTATAAGGTTTGGTTTGGGATTTACAAGTGTTAAAGTAAGAAGGTTCAAGATTAGGGTTTTCTTGGTATTAAAAGCTAGGGTTTGTTTGCTAATCAAGGGTTTAGATCTTCTTGTTCATCACCATACATCATATTAAGGTTATCTAAAAACCTTAATCTCTTTACATTCATGATTTTATGTATATATAATAGCTATGTAGTTAATCACCATCTAGGAAACTTATTTACATGAAAAATGGAATTTTTACTCATGATCAAGGTATGATAAACTTTGTCATGTGCTATATTGTTGTTAGGAACATTTGAGGATGGAAGTATGTACATTATATAAGTGTGGTTTAAGTATAAAAGCTTATATAGACTAGTTACCTAAAAAGTGTATTTATAAAAGTTCATGAACAAATAGGTGTGTAGACTTATGGATCTTGTGATTATTTGACAATATTTGGACAAATGATGAACTAAGGTCCCTAAGTATGTAAGACATGTGATATTAAGTATTGTAATAGACTTGTAACAAAGTGGCTAAACTAAAAAGGTATAAAATCAAGTGTTAAACATATTTTTACAAAATGACCAAAACATTCTGATTAAATTCGAAATATAAAGAATTTATTTTATATTTTTATAAAATACTACATCTCATGAGGATTCCAAAAATGTAAGAAACTCAAAAAACCGATTTATAACGAAGGAGATACGTAATTTACAAGTTATACGATAATAAAAGCGTTTATAAAAGAAATTTTATAAAGACTTATTACAAACCACTTCTGATATAAATAGTTGATTATTTTTCTCAGATATTACATATTTTTAGAATTCCAAAACAATAAGAATCATAATTTTTGGATTAATAACGAAGGAGTTATGGATTTTTCACGTTTACGACAATAAATACTTTTATAAAACTAATTTTATTAAAGTTACTGTTCACATCAGGAATTTTTATTTTGAAAACATCATTAGTTAGATAAAACATTAAATTACAAAGACATGCTTGAAAGAATCATTAAAATCAAAGTTAAAACGAATAAGATACGACAATTACGAGTTTACGACGATTAATTATATAAAAGTATATGAACAGTAAAAAGTACTGTTCACCATAGGACTTAAAATATGAAAATGTAATATTTTGATACCTCGTCTTAATACGAAAGCATGTACATAAGAAACGGACATAAAACGAGAAAGTTACGCCATTTTTACTAAAGAGATATTTATATACGTTTTTACTTTATAAATATGATTTCACAAATACGATTAGATAGTGATGTAGCTATATATAATTATATATGGTATTAGTTAATCAAAGTGCTTAGTACTCATACGGCCTATAATCAATTAGGTTGCATTCTGTCATTATTGTGACGCATTTTCTGTTATACTTGGATAATTCATTCACTCGAGGTGAGTTCATAGCCCCATGTTTTATATTTATAAATGATTTACAAGTTTTGGGGTGAGAAACATATACATGTTTTACAATTGGACGTAAGTGGACATTTTACATTACGATTACGTGTTTGCCTAAGTAGCGATAATCCTCTGAGCTCATTATCTTGAACTGTCAAATACTTGTTGTGAGCGCAAATGTTATAAATAGATCTATTTGGGATTGACATCCCCGTTTAGGTGAGTCATGCTTACTGTGCCGGTATGCCGGTTAACGAACGTATACCATGTCGGACATAGGATGTTGCGGGTTAGTACATCATCACGAGCAATGTCGGCAATTTATATTACAATTCATACATGTTGAGCTTCAGTGTCATGAGCTTAGGGAAACGTAATCACATTTTATGATGTTTGCATCTGTTGCATTATCATGGGTAAATCTTGCGGTCCTACATTATACATTTTACAAACCTATGAATTCACCAACATTATTGTTGACGTTTTAAGCAACGTTTTCTTAGGAGATCAATGAGGTACAAGACAAGGGATACATTGGTGGTCGTTATTTTGGAAGTCGTTTGCATAAAAGATTTGGTTCCATTACATTTTGGGGAAACATTTGTTATGGACTAGAATCTTTGTATTTTGAACAACGAACAAGTAAAGATTTGGGCTTATGTAACAAACAATTTGTTAAATCCAATGTATCGGTTTTAAACGACTTTTAAATGGTCGTTCTTATATATATCATGTGCTATTGATCTATGAAGTACCACCCTAACCATATTCCACTGCGACCCAATTTGGGGGTGTTACAGATTGGTATCAAGAGCCAAGGTTATAGAGAACCAGGTCAAATGTTTTTGCTGGACTATAACCATTTTCAAACATTGCATTCATACGGGGTTTCCACGGGACATACATACACTAGTAGTTGCATTAGTTGGTTAGATTAGATGCATTCATGATTGATATACATGTTATAAAATACTATGTACATTACTATAAGAGTCTTATATTAATACTTATATAAGCTACTTTTGATTTTCAGAGTTAGTCAGGTCGGATTTAGAGGATTCCACAGTCACCTACATGACGGTATCTAGTCCAATTGAGGGTTTATCAGACATAGGATCTTCAAGAGTCAATGGACCACCCATGATGCTAGAGGATCCGTATGCATACATGGTGGCCGCTTTTCAGGCTTCGCCATCACCGGATTATGTGCCTAGCCTAGAAGAGCTAGAGCAGGCACAACCTTTACCGGAGTTTGTTCCTGAGCCGGTATACCCAGAGTTTATACCACCGGAGGATGGTGTACTCCTAGCTGAGGAGCACCCACTGCCTGCTGCTGTCTCACCCACTGCCGATTCACCAGGGTATGTTCCTGAGTCCGATCCGAAGGAGGATGACGATGAGGATCCTAAGGAGGATCCAGCTGATTATCCAACTGATAGAGATGAGGAGGAGGAGGAGGAGGAGCCCTCTAAAGACGAGGCTGATGATAAAGACGAAGACGAGGACGATGAGGAGGAGGAGGAGGAGCACCCAGCTTCGGTTGACTCTGTCCCACCACCTGTATATGATGTTACTGCTAGGATGTCTATCCGAGAGCAACCACCTACACCATTTTGGTCTGAAGCAAAGGTTTTCAGACTTCTTGCCATACCATCACCTCCACCATCACCACTCTCCCCATGGTCATCACCACTACCTCAGATTCCCTCACCACCACTACCAGTATCATCACTAGTACTTGTATTACCTCCATAATTACCTGCTAGTCCTACTTATCCTTTAGGATATAGAGTCGCTATGATTCGGCTGAGAGCCGAGACACCATTTACTTCCCATCCACTACCATTGAGTACACCACCATCAGGGACACCACCACTCCTACATATACCTTTACCTACTCCATCACCACCTTTGCTTTTACTCTCTACTGACTGTAGAGCAGGTGTTTCCGAGGTTACATTACCGCCTCAAAGAGGTTGTGTATTGCTCTAGGTTCGAGATATGAGGTCGGTAAGAGTTCATCTGCACCCACTGCTAGACCCTCTGGAGGTTTTAGAGCAGACTATGGATTTGTTGCTACTTTGGATGATGAGATTAGGAGAGACCCAGAGAGAGATGTTGGTTATGGGATTACAGACACTTGGGATGAGATGCTTGTGGGCATGCCAGGGGAACCAACGACTAATGACACAGAGTTGGGTCAACGTATGACTAATTTTGTCGCTACTGTCAGACAGGACACTGATGGGATTTATAGGATACTTGATGAGGCACAGGATGCTAGAGCAGTGTTGAGCGGTCGGCTCAACTTACTATAGAGGGATAGACGCTCCCATGCTTACACTGCTTTACTCATGGAGAGAGAGGCCAGACTTTCCCATGAGGCATGAGGACGGTCGATGGATGCTAATGACACCGCCCATTCTCAGGTGAGAGCACTGAGGACTACTGTATTGGCACATCAGACGGAGATTGCAGCCTTGCGAGCAGCAGACCGTGCTCGACAAGCACAACTTGTGGAGATACTAAGACTGATGAGTATACTACAGACATAGGTGACAATACTGCAGGGACAGCAGGGACCCGCTAAAGGTCCAGCACAGCCTGAGATACCGGTAGTAGCAATTAGAGTTGTTATGTTGTAGCTATTTTGTTTAGCCTACTAAGTATTACGAGTAACTCCTGGCTAGTAAGGCTCTAGGTTGTATATTCTTTATCTTGTAACCTAATGGTAGGGATCATTTTGTATCTAAACCGATTATGTATGTTTTTCTAGATTATGTATGAAATGGATGGATTATGTCATGTCTCTAATCGAATTTATTATGAATGAATGTCGATTTAACTACTCCATTGTTAATTTCAATTCAATTGTATATTTCACTGTGTGATGTGATCTCACTTTACTTATTGTGCATATGTCATGTCATGGTTATGATTTTATGAAATCTAGCTGGTATTATATTTTCTTGTAATTTGAAGAAAATGGCACAAAAAAGAGCCATAAGGTCAACACCAACCACCACCACATCTGTCACTAATGCTCAACTTAAGGCATTGATCGATCAAGGTGTTGCTGATGCACTAGCAACATGGGACGCTGATAGAAGCATGAATGGCGATGACAGCCATAATTCAGGCACGGGTGTAAGGAGGCAAGCTACTCCTGCTCGTGAGTGCACTTACCCAGACTTCATGAAATGCAAACCCCTATACTTTAAGGGTACTGAAGGATTCATTGAGTTGACTCAGTGGTTTGAAAGAATGGAAACTGTGTTCTGCATAAGCAACTTCTCTGTGGAAAATCAAATCAAGTTTTCTACTTGTACTCTTCTTGGAAGTGCTCTAACGTGGTGGAACTCCTACGTTAAGATTATTGGTCACGATGTTGCTTATGCAATGACTTGGACAAACCTGAAAAAGAAGATCACCGACAAGTACTGCCCAAGGGGCGAGATTAAGAAGCTGGAGGCTGAGAAGTAGAAGTTGAAGGTTAAAGGTACCAACATGGTTGGCTATAACCAATGATTTCAGGAACTGGACTTGATGTGTGCTAGGATGTTTCCTGAAGAGTCGGACAAGATTGAGAAATATGTCGGTGGTTTGCCTGACATGATTCACGGGAGTGTAATGGCATCTAAGCCAAAAACCATGCAGGATGCAATTGAATTTGCAACTAAGCTGATGGACAAGAAAATCTGTACTTTTGCTGAACGACAGAGTGAAAACAAAAGAAAGCAAGATGATAACCAACAACAACAACAGAACAAGAGGCAGAACACTAGCAAAGCTTATGCTGCAGGGTCTGGTGAGAAGAAACCTTACGAAGGATCTAAACCTTTGTGCTCAAAATGCAACTATCACCATGACGGGCAATGTGCTCCAAAATTCCACAAGTGCAACCGAGTTGGCCATCTGGCTCGTGACTATAGGAGTACTGCAAATGTAAACACTGATAACAACCAAAGGGGCACTGGGCAGGTTAGAAACCCACTTTCTATAAATGTGGAGCCTAGGGACATTTCAAGAGGGATTGTCCAAGGCTAAAAAACAACAACCATGGTAACCAAAGTGGAAATGGCAATGCTCTAGCGAAAGTGTATACGGTAGGCCGTACAGGGACAAACCCAGACTCAAACGTCGTTACGGGTACGTTCCTTCTAAACAACCGCTATGCTTCTATCTTATTTGATACTGGAGTCAATATAAGCTTTGTGTCTACTGCATTTAGCTCCTAAATTGATATCACACCATCTACCTTAGATCATTATTAAGGTGTGGAACTAGCTGATGGGAGAAGAATTAGGTTAAACGCTATCATTTGGGGTTGTACATTAAATTTCTTAAATCACCCATTCAACATAGACTTAATGCCAGTAGAACTTGGTAGTTTCGACATCATTATCAGTATGGATTGGTTGGCAAAGTACTAAGCTGTCATCGTTTGTGCCGAGAAAACCGTTCGTATTCCTTAGGGAAATGAAACATTGATTGTTCGCGGTGACGGAAGCGACCGGGGGAACGAGACTCGTCTGAACATCATCTCATGCACTAAAACATGGAAGTACATGCTAAAAGGATGTTCTATCTTTTTGACACATGTTACTACAAAGGAGACTGAAGACAATTCGAAGAAGAAGCGACTTGAGGATGTACCGATCGTTCAAAATTTTCCTAAAGTATTTCCTGAGGACTTGTCGGGTCTCCTCTGACTCGACAAGTGGAATTTCAGATCGATTTGATACCTGGTGCTGCACCCGTAGCACGGGTACCTTATCGATTGGCCCCGTATGAAATGAAAGAATTGTCAAACCAACTCCAAGAACTTTCTGACAAGTGCTTCATAAGACCCAGTTCCTCACCTTGGGGAGCTCTGGTCTTATTTGTCAAGAAGAAGGATGGATCGTTTTGAATGTGCATCGACTACCGAGAGCTGAACAAGCTAACGGTGAAGAATCGTTATCCACTCCCAAGGATCGATGATTTATTTGATCAACTACAAGGATCCAGTGTTTATTCTAAGATAGACTTGCGATCAGGTTATCACCAGCTTCGAGTACGTGAAGAAGATATTCCGAAGACGGCATTCAGAACTCGATATGGTCATTATGAGTTCCAAGTTATGCCATTTGGCTTGACGAACGCACCAGCGGTATTTATGGATCTCATGAACCGCGTGTGCAAGCCATTTTTGGATAAATTTGTGATCGTCTTTATCGACGATATTCTCATCTACTCCAAGAACAAGAAGGAACACGAAGAACATCTTAAGGCAATTCTGGAATTGCTTAAGAAAGAGGAGTTGTACGCTAAATTCTCTAAATGTGAATTTTGGCTTCCCAAAGTATAATTTCTCGACCACATGATTGATAGTCAAGGCATTTACGTGGATCCCGCCAAGATCGAATCCATAAAAGATTGGGCATCTCCTAAGAAACCAATAGAGATTCAGTAATTTTTAGGTCTTGCTGGGTATTACCGAAGGTTCATCAAAGTATTTTTGAAGATCACCAAGCCAATGACCAAGCTTACTCAGAAGAAGGTCAAGTTTGTTTGGGGAGACAAACAAGAAGCAACGTTTCAATTGTTAAAGCAGAAGTTGTGTAGTGCATCAATTCTGGCTTTACCTAAAGAAAGCAAAGATTTTATCGCATACTACAATGCTACAATCAAAGGGTTGGGCATTGTGTTGATGCAAAGAGAGAAGGTGCTTTCTTATGCATCACACCAATTGAAAATTCATGCGAAGAACTATATGACTCATGATTTGGAACTTGGAGCAATAGTATTCGCTCTCAAGATTTAGAGGCACTATCTGTATGGGACCAAGTGTACGGTGTTCACTGATCATAAGAGTTTATAACACATTCTTAATCAGAAAGAGTTTAACATGAGGCAACGTCGTTGGTTAGAGTTGCTCACTGATTATGATTGTGAGATCCGTTATCACCCAGGAAAGGCAAATGTTGTTGATGATGCTTTGTGCAGGAAATAGCGAATAAAGCCATTAACATTTCGAGCCTTAGTCATGACTATTGGTTTGGACCTTACTAAGAAAATCTTGAATGCTTAGACTGAAGCATGGAACCCAGAGAACATCAAGAACGAAGATGTTGGAGGTATGTTGATTGAAAATTCTCAGGATCCAAAGAAACTTAGAACAGAAAAGTTGGAACCTCGTGCAGATGGAACTCTCTGCTTAAATGGTAGGAGTTGGTTACCCTGTTATGGCGATTTAAGGACTATGATCATGCACGAGTCCCACAAGCTAAAATACTCTATTCATCTGGGTTCTGACAAGATGTATCAGGACATGAAGAAGATATATTGGTGGCCCAATATGAAGGCCGACATCGCCACCTATGTTAGCAAATGTCTGACATGTGCTAAGATCAAGGCTGAACATCAAAGGCCATCGGGTTTGTTGGTGCAACCCGAGATACCTCAATGGAAGTGGGATAATATCACAATGGATTTTATCACGAAGCTTCCTAAGTCGTCACAAGGTTACGACATCATTTGGGTGATTATTGACCGACTTACTAAATCCGTAATCTTTTTACCAATGAGGGAAACTGATCCCATGGAGAAATTGGCGAGAATGTACCTAAAGGAAGTAGTCATGGGGCATGGAATACCTGTCTCGATCATTTGTGATTGCGACCCGAGGTTCGCATCAAATTTCTTGAGGTTACTTCAGAAGGCTTTGGGTACTAGCTTGGATATGAGTACTGCGTACCATCCACAAACTGACGAAAAAGTGAGAGGACTATCCAAACTCTCAAGGATATGCTACGTGCTTGTGTGATCGACTTTGGAAAGGGTTGGGTTAACCATTTGCCATTAGTCAAGTTTACATATAACAATAGTTATCACACTAGCATTAAGGCTGCACCATTTGAAGCACTTTACGGTAGAAAGTGTCATTCACCTGTGTGTTAGGCCGAGGTTGGAGAAGTTCAAATCACTGGTCCAGACATAGTTCAAGAGACGACCGAGAAAATCATTCAGATCAAGCAAAGAATTTAAACTGCTCGTGATCGACAAAAGAGCTACGCCAATTTAAAGCGTAAGACGATGGAATTTCAAGTTGGAGATAGAGTTATGCTCAAGGTTTCACCTTGGAAAGGAGTAGTACGTTTTGGAAAACAGGGGAAGTTAAACCCTATATATGTTGCACCTTTCAAAGTGTTGGAAAAGGTTGGAACCGTTGATTACAAGCTTGAACTTCCTCAAGAGTTGAGCAGGGTTCACAATATATTTCATGTATCCAACTTGAAGAAGTGCTATGCCGACGAACCATTAGCTGTTCTTTTGGATGGACTACATATTGATGACAAGCTTTATTTTATTGAAGAACTGGTAGAAATCATGGATTGTGAAGTCAAACGGTTGAGGCAAAGCCGTGTTCCAATTATTAAGGTTCGATGGAACTCTAGGAGAGGTCCTGAGTTCACATGGGAACGTGAAGACCAATTCCGGAAGAAGTATCCGCATCTCTTCGCAAAGACCGCACCGTCGTCAAGTGTCATGTCTTAAGCCTTGAGGACAAGGCTCATTTAACGAGGGAAGACTATAACACCCCGTGTTTTAGGGTCATTGTATGTTGTTAATAAATTCACTATTTATTTTTAGTATTGTATGTGTTTGCTTTTAAATTGAAATTGTTAAGTTAAATCGCGTAAGCTAAAAATTATCGTTCAATGTAAACGGGTATCAAACAAATAAATGTTTACGTCAAGCAAGTGTTAGATAATTATTTAGAGGATAATTATTAACTTTGCACATTTTATTTTTATTGGTTACGTAAAGTGTTTACGTTTCACGATAAAATACGTTTAGGCATACCCGGAACCACCAAAACTTTTCTACGCTTCAACAAATACCCATTTTTATACCTAATACCTAAAGTTTTAAAAAAATGCACCCATATACATCACCTTAGCCGAATTGTACACAACAAGAACTAACAAAAACCTATACATTACAAGTATTTACCTTTATGTTTAAACCTACAACTTGTAATTACAAGTAAATGCTAGATATTTTGTTAGATATCAAAAATCATATGTACTCCCTCCCTTCCCTCAAAATTCGGTGCAAAACATTGTCCCAAGGGGAAAATGAGCACACAAATGACCAATTTGATATTTGTACAATCACTAGCTCATTTAAACCTTAAGACTTTTAGCAAAATCTTGACCAAGACTTTCTTATTTCCCTCTTTCTGTCTTGGACTTTTTTATGGAAGGCATGACTAGTCTTGGCAATATATAAACATGTACAACTAGTAAGAACACATACACTTTCATTTCACTTAAGAAAAACAACATATACTCTTTTTGTTTCTCTCCACATCCTACGGCCAAAACCAAAAACCCACACACACTCCACACAATTTTATTTACCACATTTCCAAGTATTACTACAACATATCTAAGACATCCTAAGGTGTTTAGAAGGTTTGGTTTTGGGGTTTACAAGTGTTAAAGCAAAAAGGTTCAAGATTAGGGTTTTGTTGAAATTAGGGTTTTCTTGGTATTGAAAGCTAGGGTTTGTTTGCTAATCAAGGGTTTAGATCTTGTTGTTCATCATCATACATCATATTAAGGTTATCTAAAAATCTTAATCTCTTTACATTCATGATTTATGTGTATATAATGGCTATGTAGTTAATCACCATCTAGGAAACTTATTTACATAAAAAATGGATTTTTTACTTATGATATTAAGTGTTGTAATGGACTTGTAACAAAGTGGCTAAACTAAAAAGGTATAAAATCAAGTTTTAAACATATTTTTACAAAATGACCAAGACCTTCTGATTAAATTCGAAATATAAAGTATTTATTTTATATTTTTATAAAATACTACATCTCATGAGGATTCCAAAAATGTAAGAAACTCGAAAAACCGATTTATAACGAAGGAGATACGTAACTTACAACTTATACGATAATAAACGCGTTCATAAAAGAAATTTTATAAAAACTTATTACAAACCACTTCTTATATAAATGAATGATTATTTTTCTCAAATAGTACATATTTTTAGCATTCCAAGACAATAAGAATCATAATTTTTGGATTAATAACGAAGGAGTTATGGATTTTTCATGTTTACGACAATAAATACTTTTATAAAACTAATTTTATAAAATTTACTATTCACATCAAACATTTTTATTTTGAAAACATCATTAGTTAGATAAAACTTTAAATTACGAAGACGTGCTCGAAATAATCACTAAAGTCGGAGTTAAAACGAATAAGATACGACAATTACGAGTTTACGACGATTAATTTTATAAAAGTATATGAACAGTAAAAAGTACTGTTCACCAGAGGACTTAAAATATGAAAATGTAATATTTTAATAACTCGTCTTAATATGAAAGCGTAGACATAAGAAACGGACTTAAAACGAGAAAGTTACGCCATTTTTACTAAAGAGATATTTATAAACGTTTTGACTTTATAAATATGATTTCACAAATACGATTAGATGATGATGTAGCTATATAGAATTATATATGCTATTAGTTAATCAAAGTGCTTAGTACTCATACGGCCTATAATCAATTAGGTTGCATTCGGTCATTATTGTGACGCATTTTTTTTGTTATACTTGGATTATTCATTCACTCGAGGTGAGTTCATAGCCCCACGTTTTATATTTATAAATGATTTACAAGTTTTGGGGTGAGAAACATGTGTATGTTTTACAATTGGACGCAAGTGGACATTTTTACATTACGATTACGTGTTTGCCTTAGCAGCGATAACCCTCTGAGCCCATTATCATGAACTGTTAATTACTTGTTGTGAGTGTGAATGTTTAATGACATCAAATAATGTCACTTTATTATATCATTTATCCCATCTATTTTGCCCACTTTTATATAATTATTGCATTATTTGGTACTTAATTGCTTTAAAGTTGATAAATGCAGTAATTCAGGAGTGTTTTGTGAAGATAAGCTAAAAGGCGCATAAATTGGAGCTAAAACGAAGACATTTGAAGATTTTTGAAAATTCACCAATACGCTGTATCCAACTAAAGAGATACGGCGTATCAGCGCCAAGACTTCACAAGAAAATGCGTTTGACCAATTCCCAATACGGCGTATCCATGCTATCTACATACGCCGTATCCATGAAGATAACTATTCGAAGATACAATAAATCAAGTAAATTGGGAATGATATCAAAGATTTATTACGAACGTAGCGCGCACTCCAAGGAATCCAGCCCAATACGCCGTATCGACCTATCTGGATACGGCGTATCGAGTATTTTTCAGCAACTATAAATAGAAGACTCAAAAATGAGTTTTTAGTGTGCAATATCATATTCTTTATACCATACTCACTAGAGACGAATTTTAGAAGAGAAGATCAGCCATAAAGGTCAAGCATTGATCACAAATCCATAGAAGACATCGTGTAATTTTTACTCTCTTAATCGTTCGATTTCAATTGTTTGATTACGCTTGTATAATTACAATGGTTGTGGGCTAATACCCTCGGGTATTAGCCATCTTAATGAAAGTTCAATGTTTGGTTTGTTTTAAAATCGATTTCTTAATTTATCGTTGATTGTTTAATTATGTTTATCACCTCATACTTGTTTATGTGTTTGAATATGCGACCTATCATTCAACTGGGTCTAGTGTTACGGACCAAGTAATCTAGATATCGGGATAGCTCTCCATATTATGTCTTATATTACTGGACCAATAGGATCACAAATAACGTTCTGTCTTTGTCTTTTGATTATGAGCTTAGTTGGACCGGTAGGTGACCCGTTTATGTTTCAACAATCATGCTCTTAATTAACTGATAAAGATTGGAATAGTGGACTACCAGTATATAAAACACCTTCAAACAATAAGTGGGTAAAGTCCCGTTGGGCTAGAGTTTTAACAGGATCACCACTGCTTTAATTCTCTAAGATAGATTATAATTAAACTAAAGGATGCTTTATGCGGATGCATTAATTGTGACAGGATTAATTGTGTCTAGGTCTTAGGATGATGTCCCGCCTAAGTCTTAAGAATGATATGCTGCTTTGAGATAAGTAAATCATTGCACTAAAACAAACAAACCAGCATTGAACCAGATTTAATATGGCTAATACAATTTTCTATCATTTGGCTTGTACCGCTTTTCTATCTTCTAATCTTCCTCTTTTGTGTTTATTGTGTATTGAATTGGTATTTGTTTCCACCAAACCTGTGCCAGTCTCTCAGGCTGAACCCCCCATTTCATTAGACAACGTACATAGCATAGGTTTAACCAGTAAATAGACTAATTAAAATACTGATAGAATATAGGATTAAATTTCCACTCTTAGTGTTCGACACCCTACTTACCGCGAACTCCATCTTGACCGAGTACACTGCTCGTTAAAGTGTTGTTTTAGGTTTGTCGGCTAAATATAAATTTAAAACTTGATAATCAAATATTTGACTCTACACGACAGCACATCAGGTTTTTGGCGCCGTTGCCGAGGAGTGAAATTATTAAACCTTATTCTTATAAATATTTCTAACCTTTAATTTAATTTAGTGTAATCTAATCATTTAAATTCTGTTTGTATTTATTCGCTTTGTGTGTTTAAATTGTTTGTTTTAATTCCCATATTTAACTGTTTTAAATAGTATTCTATTATGACTGATCACCTGATACGTCGTATCCACCAGTTGGATACGACGTATCAAACCTTCTAATCAGGACAACGTATTGAGTTTTACTGTCTAAACGGCGTATCTGTTTCACGACAATACTGCGTATTCCATGAACTCTATACGGCTTACTGGCATTCAACAGACCTATACGACGTATTCAGACCAATTGGATACGGCGTATTTGTCATCCGATACAGTAACGGTAGCAATTTTTTTATCGATTTCCCGATTTATGTGTTCCCTCTCCAAGGGCACATCCTACTAATCATTTGTGCTTAATTTCAAGAAACCATTTTACGAACAATGGATAAACCTATCCCGAAAAATGCTCAAGAACAAAATCCTGGTGAACCAAGGGACGAAAGCAACGTGGAAATCGAAGTTAGTAAGGAATTATTAACTGAACTACAAAATAATACTTTCAGCAGAAGAAGTGAGGAAGATGTGATCGAACATATCGGCAAAATTCTCGAAATACTAGATTTAATCAAAATAGCCGGTGTAGACCCTTTTTAACTCCGCATGAAAGCCATCCCTCTCTCATTTTTAAAGGGCACAAGAGAACGGTGGATGAAAGAGGGGAATGGAAATATTTCCACCTGGGAAGAGTTAGTGAAGAAAATTTTCAAGAAATTTTATCCCCTATCATGTGCTAGCAATTACGATAAGATGTGCGACGATGATGAAGAAGGTCGTGACCCACTCGAATTCATACCTTGGAGAAACTCGAAGTTCAATGACCATAAAAAAGTGGACGAGATGACTAAAAGCGCACTATTGTATACCTGGATAGAAATTGGAAAAGAGGAAGGACTATTGAATGATGAAGTTTCAAGCAATGAAGAATGAAAGGAGCAAGAATACGGGAACCCTCCTAAAGACTCATTCCCCAAACCCTGTTTTGAAATGGATAAAAACAACCATAATGAAAATAACAGGAACACTTACAAATCGAGTGGTATGGATCTAAGTGGCGCATCTCAATATGAGAATATAAATAATGCACAACCCAACGAAGGACTATGCAGAGTGGACAAATTCGAAGTGATCAAATACGCGATTGGAGATAATGAAGAATTCTTAGCCATATGCACACACGAATGTAACTCTTGGGAACGAACTGTTAACGGAGTATCAAGTATTTACCATGACATCTTTCGCAAAAAGGATGAAGGATGGACCGTACATTGCACCAAATAAAAGAAGAGAAAAAAGGTCGAACTTAAAGACCAGCTGAAACAAAAGTGCTTCCTGAGAGACAAACCGGTTATTTTAATTGTTTGTCACATTTAGTTGTTTGAATTTTAATTTTCTGCACGAGTCTGTCTTCCTAAACATTAAATACGGCGTATCGAACCCCATTGGATATGGCGTATGCATGTCTGGACGTTATCAGTTTTAAAACATAAATATTTAATTTCTAGTAATTTAATTGTTTCTACAGGAACAATACGGCGTATCTTAGGGTTTAGGATACGACGTATTGATCCCTGTACAGTTGTGTGTTTAATTGTTTTCTTTTACCATTGTAGCGAGATAGAATTTGCACTTGTCTTCTAACCTTTTACAAGACCTTGCTGAAACTATGATATGGTATATGCTGAAAAAGACTTGTGTTAAACTTATCCAAGCATTCTGAAGCCCTAGTCAACACACTTTTTGCTCAAGAACTCATCATGGAGAATTATCACGAGCAAAACATCAGGGAGTTTTCTGTTCTAATTCTATTTTCCCTTATTATTTAATTAATTTATCTATACAACGAGGAAATTGTATAATTTAATTGGGGGGATGGAGAATTAGAACATACTTGTCTTCTTTTTTACAAAATAACATGCAAAGTGCTTAAAAATGGTCAAAATTTAATTTTTTTCAGCATGACTTTTGTAAAAATCACTAGTTACATTACCTAGCGCACTATAACCCTTGATACATATTGTGAGAATTAAGCCTATTCCATTTCCAACTGTCTACTAAATTCCACAAATTTATGAGTGTACCGGTGATGTAGTGGTCTTTAGAACATGGCCTGGTGTATCACTCGAGACCGCCATGATTAGTACTATGGATTTAGATGGAAAAACATGTTCAACTGATCAATTTCTAGGATTAAACCAAATAGCATACATGTCATAAAAATAACTAACTTTACTGGTTAGTTAACTCCCGTGTAACCCTTGATTACTCTCATTTTTAGAGTAAAATCCCCTAGAACAACCTGTTGAGCCATTCATTTCTTTTTGTACACCATATTATATGTTTCGTTACACCTTTGCACTTTATCCTACCATGTAGATTAAGCCTATTTCTCTATGTTGCTAGTTGCTTTCATGTAAAGTCTTGTATTTCCTGTGTCAAAGTGAAATTTTTCTATCTCTGTAATGGTCGGGAAATTGCACAATGCTATGGGAAATTATGTAGCTCGTAAGTTTCACTACTTTTCGCAATTATGAATTATGTCCGATGAAGAAGTACTACAAGGAAAAGACTATCCGGATAAATTATGAAAGTGAAGATGGTGGAATCAAACCGAGGTTTATTCTGTATTATGAAAAGAAAAAAAGAGAGAGAAAGCAAAAAAAAGAGAAGGAAGAAAAATAGTCTTTTTAAAAAGAAGTTTATACCGAAGGAATCGCTTAGAAGGATCGATTATTCGTTGATACGTTACAAAAATCAATGATGTTAAGTTTTATAAAAAGTGGCCGATATCACCACTTGTGTAAAAGTATGTAAAGAGCGGGATGTAAGGGAAGTTGACCGTTATGGGAACGTCAACTTTGGTTGTCTTTGTCATTTCTGTGATCGAGGCGTCTGTCTATATATTCGAGTCTTTGTCATGGAACGGTCGGGGGAAAGTTACTAGCAACCGCACCTTATTTGTTGGCTTAATCTATTTGTTTTGTGAATTTTATTTAACAACCATTTTACTTCCCTTTCCTAGCAACTAACCTTAGTGTCTACTCGAACGAGGACTTGTTCGAGCATGCATGTCTATTCCGTCGTTACGGCCATGTATGCATGTCTCAGCTGCCTTGTTGGATGACGACTTTTGGTGAAAGTTAGAAGGTCCCTACCCTATATCATTCTTCATCCTAACCGCTGGTTAAACACGAACAGGGATGTGTTCGGATTGTATATGTCTATTCCGTCGTTACGGCCGTGTATATACGATACAGCTGCCTTGTTGGTGTGGTACTTATGGTGAAAGACTGTTGAATGATCAACCGTAAGCCTTCTTAACCCAATTTAGCTTTTGCGACTTGACTAGCCTTAGCTTTAGCGGTGGAGATGTGTATCCTTGCCAAGCTTATGATACGAAACTAATCACGACCGAGCAATTGAGCGTACTACTTAAATGTTGCACCCTAGATTAGTTGAGTGATCTGAGTGTTTTCATTTACAAATTGTTGTGAGGAGCTGGTTATGTACAGGTGATTAGGATAAAACGATGCTTAAACGGAAAATCCTTAACTTCGTTCGGGACACATCTTCATAAACTAAACGGGATTGAGTTTCTAAGTCTACTGAAGAATCCAAGTAGGATTCAAGTGGAGGCCATATTTTATGACATTAAATTAACAGTCACTTTATTATACCATTTATCCCATCTATTTTGCCCACTTTATAATAATTATTGCATATCTGGTACTTAATTGATTTAAAAGTGATAATATGCAGTAATTCAGAAGTGTTTGTGTGAAGATAAGCTTAAAAGGGAGCATATATTAGAGCTAAAACAAAACAATTTGAAGATTTCAACAAAATGTCACCAATACGCGCGTAACCAACTGAAAGAGATACGGCGTATGCAGCGCCAAGACTCTTCAACAGTTAAAAATGCGTTTGAGCCATTCTCCCTAATACGGCCGTAATTCCAATCAATCTATATAGTCGTATGCATGAAGTATAACTATTATTCGAAGATAACAGTAAATCAAATAAATGGGAAGATATCAAAGATTTAAAACGAACGTACGAAACACTCCAAGGAATCCAACCCAATACGCCATATCAACCTTGCTGGATACGGCGTATCAAGTATTTTTCAGCAACTATAAATAAAAGACCTCAAAAATAGTTTAATCAAGAGTGCAATCAACAATTTTTTCTTTATACCATACTCATCAGAGACGAATTTTAGAAGAGAAGATCAACCATAAAGGTCAAGCATTGATCACAAATCCATAGAAGACATCATGTAATTTTCACTCTCTTAATTGTTCAATTTCAATTGTTTGATTACGCTTGTATAATTATAATGGTTGTGGGCTAATAACCTTGGGTATTATCCATCTTAATGAAAGTTCAATGTTTGGTTTGTTTTAAAATTGATTTCTTAATTTATCATTGATTGTTTAATTATGTTTATCACCTCATACTTGGTTATGTGTTTGAATATGCGACCTATCATTCAACTGGGTCTAGTGTTACGGACCAAGTTATCTAGATACCGGGATAGCTCTCTATATCGTGTTTTATATTACTGGACCAATAGGATCACAAACAACGTTCTGTCTTTGTCTTTTGATTATGAGCTTAGTTGGATCGGTTGGTGACCCGTTTATGTTACAACAATCATGCTCTTAATTAACTGATAAAGATTGGAATAGTGGACTACAAGTATATAAAACACCTTCAAACAATAAGTAGGTAAAATCCCGTTGGGCTAGAGTTTTAACAGGATCACCACTGCTTTCATTCTTTAAGATAGATTATAATTAAACTAAAGGATGCTTTATGTGGATTCATTAATTATGACAGGATTAATTGTGTCTAGGTCTTAGGATTATGTCCTGCCTACGTCTTAAGAATGATATGCCGCTTCGATATAAGTAAATCATTGCACTAAAACAAACAAACCAGCATTGAACCAGATTTAATATGGCTAATACAGTTTTCTATCATTTGGCTTGTACCGCTTTTCTATCTTCTAATCTTCCTCTATTATGTTTATTATGTATTGAATTGGTATTTGTTTCCACCAAACTTATGCCAGTCTCACAGGCTGAACCCCCCTACCCCCATTTCATTAGACAACGTAAATAGCATAGGTTTAACCAGTAAATAGACTAATTAAAATACTGATAGAATATAGGATTAAATTTCCACTCTTAGTGTTCGACACCCTACTTACTGCGAACTCCATCTTGACCGGGTACACTGCTTGTTAAAGTGTTGTTTTAGGTTTGTCAGCTAAATATAAATTTAAAACTTGATAATCAAATAATTGACCCCACACGGCAGCACATCAATGTTATAAATAGATCTATTTGGGATTGACATCCCCGTTCGGGTGAGTCATGCACACTGTGTCGGTATGCCAGACAACGAACGTATATTATGTCGGACATAGGATGTTACGGGTTATAACATCATCACGGGTAATGTTGGCAAATTATATTGCAATTCATACATGTCGAGCTTCAGTGTCATGAGCTTAGGGAAACATAATCACATTTTATGATGTTTGCTTCTGTTGCATTATCATGAGGAAATCTTGCGGTCTTACTTTATACATTTTACAAACCTATGAATTCACCAACATTATTGTTGACGTTTTAATCAATGTTTTCTTAGGAGATCAATGAGGTACAAGACAAGGGATAAATTGGTGGTCGTTATTTAAGAAGTCATTTGCATAAAAGATTTGGTTGCATTACATTTTGGGGAAACATTTGTTATGGACTAGAATCTTTGTATTTTGAACATCAAACAAGTAAAGCTTCGGGCTTATGTAACAAACAATTTGTTAAATCTAATGTATCGGTTTTAAACGACCTTTAAATGGCCATTTTTATATATATCTTGTGCTGTTGATCTATGTAGTACCACCCCCAACCCATATTCCGATGCGACCAAATTTAAGGTGTTACAAAATCACATGTGTAATGCATATAGTACAACACCACATATGCATTTTTGTGGTGTGCACATCACTTTGTGTGGTGTGCATGTCAACTCCCTTCGAAATTAGCAGAAGATGAGGCTTCGTCATCGAAGAGATTTCGTCTGGCTATAGCCAATGATTCATTTTGTTATTGACGGCATGCAACTTTTCTATGCTTGTGCATTTTTCTCTCGGGCTCCTCAAGGGATTCCGCTAGTTTCTTAACGGTACTACGAGTCATGGCGAGGGTTTTAACTAAAGAGCGGATCGAAATGAAATTAAAAGGAAACTACTTGACAAGAAACTAAAATCTCACCTGATAGGAATCTAGTGAGTAGACCTAAGCAAGATATAATCCAAAACCTAGACTATTCCCCGGCAACGGCGCCAAAAAATTAAGGCGGTGGGTTGCAACACAGAAGTTTTACAACCCTCCTAGGCAAAGTACCTAATCGCTATAGTGTAGTATAGGTAAGACTTTAGGGATTGATCGTTCTCTAGGGGAATAGTTAAGGTAGGTTTGAATTGTATGCTCACTAGGGTCTAGAGGTTGAGAGAAATTTTTTTTTTGTGTTTTTATATTTTTTAAAAAGCATGTAAAATCTCGGGTTTATAGGGGGTTTGATTAACCTAATTAGCTAACTACTCCCAATTCTATTCTAATTACAGAAAAGTAAAGTGATGGAAAACACGTATGGTTAGACAAATATATTTACCTAATCATGCACTACTCCATAGTTAATCTCTCTCGTTTTATTTCCTGTCACCCTCGTTAATGTAATGTGTAAGTATTAAAAAATTAATTTGGAATCGACCCAAATGGTAAGGTGGTATAAAGACTATTGTGGGGCTTCCTCTAACCTAATCATGTTTCCCTATACGTCTATGCTAATGTAATATCTTATAGTTAGTTTTCTAAAGCCTAACTCGCACACCATTAACAAGAAGCAATAATAAAAGAGATAATTAACTAGGTTTCATGCAATCATAAGTAAACACAATTTAAATCTAGCCAAGCATTGTTAATTGACAGCAAAGAACAATTAATCAAACAACACAAAGACATATCGAATGATTAAAAGGGATAAAGAACTTCACTTCAACTAAACATGGAGTTATTGTGAGTATACAAGGGTTAAAAAAACCTTTAAAATGACCTAAACCTCTGCCACAAAGTATACCCACAACTTTTGTTCGTTTCCCCAAAGTTTAACACAAAACCTAAAAAACAAGGGTTCTTTATATAGATTTTAAATTATGACATCGTCCCATATAAAGTGTTACGTCGTCAACCTGCATAATCTTCTATGAGTTTCTCAGTGTCGGCTACTTTGACGTCGTCACAAAAGATTATGACGTCGTCCGTTGGATACATTGACGGCATCATGGGAAATCCTGACGCCGTCTCTTGGTATGTGCTTAATTACACATACCATTCTCCATTAAAAACGGACTTAAATGACTAAAAAACGTACCAAAAATACATTGTATTAGGGATGTGATCACATTGTATGTGTCTATTTCGTCGTTACAGCCATGTATGTACGATATAGCTGCCTTGTTGGTGTGGTACTTATGGTTAAAGATTGTTGAATGATCAAACCTAAGCCTTCTTAACCCAATTTAGCTTTTGACTTGTTTCTCCTTAGCTTTAGCGGTGGAGATGTGTATCCTTGCCAAGCCTATGATACAAAACTAATCACGACCGAGCAATTGAGCTTACCAATCAAATGTTGCACCCTAGATTAGTCGAGTGATCTGAGTGTTTTCATTTCCATATTTCATGAGAAGCTTGGTTATGTATAGGTGATTACGACAAAACGATGCTTAAACGGAAAAACCTCAACTTCGGTTGGGAAACATTTTCATAAACTGAAACTTTTTCTAAGGTCTATGATTGCTAGTAAAATCTACACACGTATTAATAAAATATAATATGAAAGAAAATTACCAAACTACCCTTGAGGACAAAGGTAGAAAGGAAAATCTTCACAAATATATATATTAATACGTATATTAACCAGAAGTATGATTCCTGCCCGGGTTCGTTATTCCCGCAACGATTTCTGACATTGAGCCACGTTTGTTTGTTCAGGACAATGATTTTGATTGGTAACAAAGATTGATTTGATTATCTATTTCTATGAATTAAAAACAATTAAAATAAGTAAATGATAACAATTAAGCATGAAAACAAACAACAGGAAATTAAACTTTAACTAAAAACGCAAAACGGGAACCCTAAATGGTAATTAAAAAGCCAAATTTCCCAAATTAAACCTAAAATGAATTTTTCTCTTTTAATAGACTCTAATTGACTTAAAAGTAAGTTTAAAGAAAACTAGAACAAAAACAGAATTGAAATGAGCTTAAAAACACAAAAAACGTAAACGGGAACGAATCCCGTTCTTTAAAAATTGAAATTTTGCAATTTTAACCCTACGGGAACAAAACTCATTTTCATAGAAACTCTATGATAAAAGAAAATTTTTTTAAAAAGAATTTTATTTTTTTGATTATTTTTCTATTTTTTATGATTTTTTAAAGTTTTTAATAAAAATAAATGTTTAAAAAAACTAAACTAACTATAAAAATTCTAAACAAAATACTAAAAATAGCTTGAACTAAAAGGGACCTAAGAAAAATAAGCTTGGTTACGCAACTTATTGGATAAGCTTATATAAGCCAAAACAGCTGTTAAGCAAAAATGTTAAATGTATATAAGTAATAGATAGTGTGAGGCTATAACGAAAAAGATCTCCCAGGGCACAGTGGTAGTAGTGTGGTGTGAGGCGTTTAAAAGGGTTGAGGATGTTGAGGTCGGAGGTTCGAGCCTTGCTCACCCCCGATTTCCATTTTCCCCTTTTTTTATTTTCGAAAACTTATAAAACCAAAGTTGTAGATAAGCTATAAACTAACAATTTTTATAAAAGAAGCTTTTTATGAAATCTACTGAATAAGCTAGAAAATGCTTTAAAAGGACAGAAAAAAATACTTAACTATATTTTTTTTTGCTTTTATCAAATTTTAAGAACTCAAAAGCTAACTATAAGTTATACTAAGTCTAATAAGCTAATTTCTACACTAAGACAGACTTAATAAGTAATTATGAAAAGATTTAAGCACCTAGAACTTAAGCTATAAGCAAAAAATACAAAATAAGCACTTATGTTAAAATGAAATCCAAACAGACTTTGGGATAGATTTTGAGCTTAACATTAAGCATACAAATAAGCACTTCAGGATTTAAGACTTGACTTTTTAGAGAGCTAGACTTAAAGGCTTAATGAAAACACTTTTTGAAAGAGCTTTTGCAAACAAGAGCTTATAGAAAAAGCTTTGTGAAAACAGTCATGTCACTCAGCAAATGCTGAGTGACTAATAAGCTGGAAGAGAAATCCCATTCTTTGGGCTTAAATTCAGATAACCAAAAGACCTTTTAAGTTAAAACCAAATTGAAACAGTTAAAGTATGACTTAAAAACTACTAGTATGCTTAATTTTAAAACCAAACTTCAACTCTAACCATCTGAATTCATTGATTGAAAAGGGATTTTTTTTCTTTAATCTCCCCTGGTGCACAATGCACAAATTTTTACCAAACTAGAAAACTTACAAATGCAGAACTAAGTAAACTATTTTAACTCTTACTTTACACTAATTTAAGAACCTACAAGTAACTAATAACAAATAGGGATTATTTAAGCTAATTAAAGAAAATGAAACAAGCAGATTTGAACCTTATAAAAACTTAACTAGTGAAATCCTACTAACTCTAATATTAGCTTATGAAACTACCTTAAACAATCTTATATGAGATTTTAAACAAACAACACAAAACAAAATGGCCAAATGCAGATTTAACTTGTGACAAAATCTATTGTGCCAAACACTCCCTTAATTATGATAGAATTCATTTTTGCTTGTGAATTAGAAATCTAATAAACCAAGCTTCAAAACCAGATATTACACAACTTATAACAAACCTTAGAACTATTTAACAATCACTTAAGCCAAATCATTAATCCGTAAAGACTATCTATTATTTTTAATTCATGAAAGCTTTTAAGACAAAATGAATAAAATCTTTGATTCTATACGATGAAATCTAAAAACAAATATTCATTAAGACTAACAAGCATAATGGAAAGACAGAAATTATCACCATAAGCAAGAATAAGCAAAAATAACAACTATGAGCTAGAAAATTAAGACATAATAGAAATGAGGACTTACATGGCCTTAGCTAAAATTAAGGCTCAAAATTGGCTCAAAGAGCTTGTCTACAGCTCTAGCTTGTCTAGAAGGCAAGCTAGTAAAAATCCCATAAGCTCTTCCAGGTTAAGCTTATCATGTAAGTAGCTCAAATCCATAATAAGCAAAGGTATTAATTGATTTTAAAGGTTAAAGTAGATTAAGGATTAATTGAGCTCAATCTGAGCTTATAGACTCAGATGAGCTTGTAGAGAGCTTGTGAGAAGCTTTTGAGTGATATGAGAGCTTATAGATAACAAGAGCTTTTTAGATCAAACTAAGCAAAATAGATTTTATAAAATAACTAAGATTTCATTAACTCAAACGGATTACAATACTTTGAAAGTGGAGATTACAAAAGCATTAATAAGAAAATTACATTTTAAAAGATTATAAAAGTGGTATGTGCTTAATTACACATACCATTCTCCATTAATAACGAACTTAAAAGACTAAAAACATACCAAAAATACATTGTATTTGTATGTTTGCATTTGTGTTGTGCAGGAAACGGATAGAAAAGGACAAAAAGGAAAGCCAAAAACAAGCAAATCCAAGCACGGGAAGGAAAGGACCAAGTCAAAGTCTAAAGTCATCCGCATGAAGAAAATACAACTTGAGGGGCTAAAACTGCCAAGCCTAAAGTTGTATTACAAAAGATTAAAAAGACAAGGGCCAAAACTGCCAACCGGGCAGAGATTACAATTAAGTTATAAGACTTCAGGGGACCAAACTGCCTACTCCCCCAAAAAGTCTTCTTTCCCGCCCAACAAACCCAGGTACAACTTGGTGGTCGTCCCATACCTTCTCCCCTGCAAAACCACTTCTCTCCCTAGCCAAAATCATTTCACCCACCCTACTACTTCCCCCCAGCTGTATAAAGTCCATGTTGGCAATCCCTCTCCATTCCCAAAGCATTTCGATGGTTGAGATTGTCTCCAAAGAAGCTCAAAAGAAATCAAAGGCTGGGATTTGCTTTAGACTCTCCTCACACAACAAGCACACTTGTTTTTATCTCTACAAAGAAGCACAAGCTGCAAGTCCAAGACTTCGGCTATAAATAGAGCTTTTTGTAAGCCTTTGAGGCATCTTAGTTTAATCTAGTTTTTAGTTTTAATAACTTAGCTTATTTTCAGTTATTTACAGCTTTTATTTCACTGCTTTGTAACACTTTCAAAATTAATGCAAGTTTGAAGTTTTTAAATCAATACCAGTGTTAAGTTTCTTAATCATATTGTTTTGTGTTCAAAAAGCTCTCACCACATCTTACTTATAAGCTGTTTTCATTAAGTAAAAATAAAAAGTTAAGTAGTTAAGAGAAAATCACAAATATCACTCTCAAATATACCACAGCTTATGTTATGGATGATAAGCCAGTTCTGGATGGGCTTATGGACTCTCACTAGCTTGTTTTATACAAGCTAGAGCTGGTAGATTCTTTGTTTGACCCTGTTTTGAGCAAGGGTGTTGTAAGTCTCTCTTTTTCTTACTTTACTTATTTATTGCAGAACTGCTAGTTCATTTGTTAACACTGTTAGTTTTGAGTTAACACTGCTAGGTCAATTCAGCTTATTTAAGTGCTTATTCTTAATTTAAATTGCTTATAAGTATCTTATTTTGTTAATAGATAATCTGTTTTTAATCAGTTTAAAAGAAAAATGAATTTTAAGGGGTATTTTCAACTAGCAGTACTAACCTGAAGTTAGTACTGCTAGTTCATTTTAGGAGCAGTACTAACTTAAAGCTACCAGTACTAACTCCAAGTTAGTATGGGTAGTTATTTTAGTTTAAGACTGGTAGTTCATTTAGCTTATCAGCTTTTTTCTCTGATTATTAAAGATTTCTTAGCTTTTTAGCGTATATTAAACCATTTTCCTTTACTTTCTTTAGGGGTTAAAGCTATTTAGGTATTTTTCTTTCAAAGTATTTTTCAGTGTCATCCGTTTTAGTTTTCTAGCTTATTTATCATTATAAAATCTATTTGGTTGCTTAATCTTATGCCTAATTGCTTATTTAGGGGTCGTCATTAACTGTTTAGCTTATTTGCTATTTTTGTATCATAGTGTTTTGTTTAAGTTAGCAGTATAACTTAGCCAACAGTACTAAATATAACTAGCAGTACTAAACTTAAGTTAGTTACTGGGTAGTTAATACTGGTAGTACTGCTGTTAGTACTGTTGAGCTTATCTTATTTTATTTAGCTTAAATTGCTTTTTGTATTTGCTTATTTAGAGTTAGTTTAGCTTATTTGATTTGTCTTAAGTTTATTTGAGCTTATTTGTTTCTTAGTGTAAAAGTTTTAAGTGTTTTTGCCATTCCTAGCTTTTATTCTTGTTCTAGCTTATTTTCTTTGCTTATTTTTATGTGCATTTGCTCATTAAGTTTAGTTCCCAATCATATTCACATTTCTTGTCATATTCAAACACAAATCATCAATCGTCTTGCGATTCTCCATCTCTAGCTTCGTTGGGACATAACGACCCGGGAACACTCTATACTGCTTCCGGTTTTATTGATTTCGTCGATCTTGATCCTTGTTGTGTTTATATCATATATAGATAAGTTTTAAGGAGTAAGTTTTGGCGAGTCAAATTTTGGCGCCGCTGCCGGGGAGGCTGAGCAAGAATATCGTTACGTTTGACAGTTTGTCTTTGAACCTGTGAATATTTCCTTCTACAAAAACATAAAAAGTACAAAAATATTTTTCAATTTTTTTAGTATAATTATCATACAAAAGCCAAAGAAAAATCAAAAATATAAAAAAATTGTCCATAAAAATATATAAATAAAATAAACTCCAAATTTATCAATTGTTCCTAACGTGTGGAACAATACAAATTTCCCAACTCGAATCAAAGATTTAAAACTTACCAATTGTGTCGTTTACAAGGTACGGCTCACCTCAAAAAGAAATACAAACTATAAAGTGGGTATAAGGAGGGTTGTTCCAAGGAACTACGACCCGAAAGGAGAAATAAGCTTCGCGCTATTCCATCCTCGTCACGATTGTATTATTTTTGGGTTGGGAGCTACCGTGAAGTATTCTGACTATTTGGGTTCAAGTTGTCTAGTTTTAGGTTCCTGTCCGTTTAAAATAGATTGTGAATAAACTAAAAAACCAAAAATACTCTTCTTGTTCTCTATTTTAGTGCATGCGCACTCGTTCTCAAGCTCGTCGTCTACGTCAACAACAACTACATCAACAACAAGTTCCTCCGAATCTTGTTGATCTTCCCATAGTTACGATGGCTGATAATCGTACTATGGCAGAATTGCTCCAGGCCCCCACCGAGGGATACGAGGACGCAATTGTTGTTCCTGAAATCGAGGCAGCAAATTTTGAGATCAAGCATGGGTTACTAACTCTTGTCCAGAACAAGCAGTTCTTCGGAAATGACAAAGAGGACCCACATGCCCACATCCGTTACTTCAATAAAATCACCTCTACTTTGAGATATCCTAATGTCCCGACCACATCAATTAAGTTGATGCTTTTTCCTTTCTCTCTCGAGGGGGCAGCCCGGATATGGCTTGAGAAAGAACCCCCTCGATCAATTCAAACATGGGATGACCTCGTTGCTAAATTTATTAATCAATTTTTCCCACCTTCTAAAACGACAAATCTTCGGAACGAAATTACCAATTTCAAACAAAGATTTGATGAGTCGTTTAGTGAGGCTTGGGATCGATTCAAAGATCTTCTCCGAGCATGTCCACATCATGGATTCTCGGAACTTCACCAACTTGATACATTTTACAATGCCTTAAATGTTAATGATCAAGACTCTTTGAACTCCGCCGCAGGTGGTAACTTTTTGGACAAAAGGCCCGCTGATTGCTCAAGCATCATCGAGAGCAAGTCCAAAGTTCGTCACTCCCGAAGCAAAGCTTTGTTGCTAAGTGAGTACTGGCGATTCCACTCTGGAATTCTCCGATGTTTGTTGGAATTGAAAGACATGGTTAGAGCTCTGCTTCTCGACCTGGATAAGAAAAACCAAACTCCAGCTCCCGCTCCTGTAAAAGCAGTCGAGCAAAGTTGTGTAACTTGCGGGGGTGGTCATTCTTACCAAAATTGTCCAGCCACCAATGGCAACATTTATCGTGACAATATCCAAGAATACGTCTCGCAAGCTGCCGCAGCAAATTTCAACCAAGGAAATTCCGGTTACCGTCCGCCACCGATGGCAAACCAAATCAGACCACCCGGTTTTCCTCCCATGCAACACAACAGCCAAGCCAACAATCAGAATCGTTGGAACCAAAACCAAAACCGTGGGAATGGCTATAACCAGGGTCAAATCCAACGACCCCAGGTTCAACAACATGCCCCAATGTATCAACCCCCGGTTAATCAACACCCAGCTTACCAAGCTCCAGCTCATCAAGCTTCGGGTGTGTCAAAAACTGATTTTGAAAGCTATGTCAATGCTAATGATGCGGTTATGCAAAACATGCAAAACCAAATGACCAACATAACCGACTTGCTCACCAAAATCGTGAATTCCAACCAAGCTTCTACTTCAAATTCAGGTTCTCTTCCTAGCAACACCATTGCTAACCCGAAGGGTGAATTGAAAGCAATCACCACTAGAAGCGGTGTTTCATATGACGGACCTCAAATTCCACCTCCAGTGGTGGAAGTTGAAACCGAGGTGACAAAGGACACGGTGCTTCCTAACGGAAGTACCAAAGACGCCCAACCTCCGATTGTCCAAGTTGATGAACCAGTTGTCATGCCTAGAACCAAAGCAACTTTACCATATCCATCTAGGATAAACAAGGAGAAAATCCGCGAAAAGGACGACCTTTTAGCTTTGAAATTTATGGAAATTTTTCGGAATCTCCACTTCGAGCTAAGCTTCGCGGATGCTCTCCTGCACATGCCTAAGTTTGCACCGATGTTCAGAAAGCTTTTGAATAACAAAGACAAGATCTTGGAATTAACCAAAACACCGGTTAATGAAAATTGCTCGGCAGTCATCCTAAAGACATTTCCAGAAAAATTAGGAGACCCGGGTAGATTTCTGATACCGTGCGATTTCCCAGAGTTGGATGAATGCTTAGCCCTGGCCGATCTCGGTGCAAGCATCAATCTAATGCCACTCTCCATTTTTGAAAAGCTTAATCTCCAAGGTGTGACAACCCGAGAATTTCCGTTCATCAAGTTAGCCGTTTCCGTGTAGTAATTTGAATTTTTAAATGTTTCGTTTAGCTTTGCCGTTTAACCGGAAAGTTGTTTCATCGTTTAGCTTTTCCGTGACAAAACACATTTATTTTTCATCTTTGATCAAAAACACTTGAAGATTTATTGAAGGTTTGATCATTTGTATCATCCGGGTATTTGTTAAACAACATTTGGGTTGTTAGTAATCTTTGTTCATCACCTAAATCTTCTAATTTTTGTAAGTCTTCAAATACTCAAACAACTTGTACTTTTATACTTCTCATGATGCATACATACTAGTTGTACAATTTATTTTGTAAAAACAAAGGTTTAAAAACTACATAAACCCTAAAAGGGTATGTATATATTTCGAAACATACAAAGATAAATATAAGGAAATCTTAGTTTTGTGATCGTGGTTATTTTTGTGTAATAAAAATGATATGCTATAGTTCATTTTGTTTGACTTATGTTTAACAAGCTTGTGGAAAGCTTATTTAATTATTTTGAGCTTATTAGGGCTTGTAAATATTTCGGCACAATTAGAAAATAAAGAAAGATGTATTGTTTAGCTTATTTTGTTTTGACATATATTTTGTTAGCTTATTTTCTAGCTTTTTGTGAAAGGACAAATGATAAACTTATTCGGCTCAATAAATAAGCTCGAATATAGTTTATTAAAGCTTAAAGCTACGTCCCACATACAAGACCCAACACCATGAGATCATTCTTGAGCTCATATGGTTTGGCTTATTATACTTGACTTATTGTGAGCTTATTGATAGCTTATCTTGAGGTCACGTATTTATTACTCAATATTTTGCTTATCGAATTAAATGGATAAGTAAAACTACATTTTCGGACGTAACGGGCCAAAGCCCAACATATATGCAAAACACCAAAGCATAAAAGCTACGGTGTAGTTTATTGGATAAGTTCGTGAGTGACTTATTTAATAGTGTACGATTTAGATGTTTTACGTTTAATTATTTTTAGACGTCGAACGCTACGATTAATAATGGATTTGATGACGAGTAAATTGTAAATATGGAAAGTGGTCAAATGAGTTAATCCCAAATCGATTAGTTACGGATGGCGGTATGCATTGACTACCTGAAAGTGGAAATGAAGCCACCCGAATGAAAAAGACCACTTTCCTCTACCATTCATGGGCCCAAAAAAAAACATTTTTTTTTTGGCTCGGAAAAAAAAAAAAAAAAAGGGGGGGGGGGGGGGGGGGAACGGGGGGGGGGGCGAGAGGCTTGCGGGAAACGAATACTATTGTTTTCTCGATGGTTTCTCGGGTTATTTTCAAATACCCATCGACCCAAATGATCAGGAAAAGACAACATTTACTTGCCCATACGGAACCTTTGCCTACCGCCGCATGCCCTTTGGCCTCTGCAATGCACCAGGCACATTCCAGAGATGTATGATGGCAATCTTCCACGACATGATCGAAAAAACGATGGAAGTGTTTATGGATGACTTTTCGGTTTTTGGAAGTTCTTTCTCTACATGCCTAACCTATTTGGAAAAGATGCTTAAGCGGTGTGAAGACACCAATTTAGCTCTAAACTGGGAGAAAAGCCATTTCATGGTTAAGGAAGGCATTGTTCTTGGACATAAAATCTCCAAGTCGGGAATTGAGGTTGATCGAGCTAAGATTGACGTTATCGCCAAGCTCCCTCACCCAACTACTGTAAAAGGTATCCGTAGTTTTCTTGGGCATGCCGGGTTTTATAGAAGATTCATCCAGAATTTCTCAAAAATAGCCCGTCCCATGACCCATTTGCTTGAAAAAGAGACTCCGTTTTATTTCTCCAAAGAGTGTATTGAAGCATTTAACACTCTCAAAAAGAATCTAACCGAGGCTCCAATCCTGATTGCCCCAGACTGGAATGAACCATTTGAACTTATGTGCGATGCAAGCGATTTCGCCTTAGGTGCAGTCTTGGGGCAACGTCATGAGAAACACTTCAGGCCTATACATTATGCAAGTAAAACAATGAATGAGGCGGAATCACGTTACACCACGACAGAGAAAGAAATGTTAGCCGTGGTGTACGCATTCGAAAAATTCCGATCTTACCTTGTCATGAACAAATGCACTGTGTATACGGATCATTCCGCCCTCAAGTATCTCTTTGCTAAGAAAGATTCTAAGGCGAGATTGCTCCGATGGGTTCTGCTCCTTCAAGAGTTCGACTTTGATGTAGTTGACACGAAAGGAGCTGAGAACCTCGCGGCTGATCATCTATCACGATTAGAGAATCCTCACAAGAATGAACTCGATCCAAAGGAAATAAATGAAAAGTTTCCTCTTGAAACTCTTAGTTTGATTGCTGTTCTTGATGCTAGTACCCCATGGTTTGCTGACATCGCAAACTACCATGCGGGAAATTTCGTGATCAAAGGGATGTCAACCCAGCAGAAAAGAAAATTCTTCAAAGACGTGAAGCATTATTTCTGGGAAGATCCCTTTCCTGTTTAAATCTGTGCGGATCAAGATTTTCGCCGTTGTGTTTTTGGCAAGGAAGCCATGAATCCTCCTATGGCTTGCCACGATGGGCCCACCTGGTCGGACATACAGTGCTAACTATCACAGCAAGGGAAAGTTTCGATTCCGGATTCTTTTGGCACACAATTCTACAAAGATGCCCATGAGTTGGTTAACAAACTGCAACTCCATGCCTTAGCGTCAAGGAAAAATTTCACAACGGGAGGAGATGGCCACAAAATTCCATCCATTGTTTGTGAAAATCTTTGACGTCTAGGGCATTGACTTTATGCGGTGCCATTCCCATCATCCAAAGGCTACAATACATCCTAGTAGCAGTGATTACCTTTCAATTTGGGTTGAAGCAAAAGCGTCCCCACCAATGGATGCTACGGGTTGTCCGTTTAGAATTTGGAAAGCTCTTTGCCCGATTCGGAATCCCCCGGAGGCAATTATCAGTGACCGAGGCACTCATTTTTGTAATGATCAATTTGCCAAGGTGATGCTTAAATATGGAGTTACCCATCGACTCTCCACTGCATACCATCCACAAACAAGTGGACAAGTCGAGGTTTCCAATCGGGGCTTGAAGAGAATTCTTGAGAGATCAATAGGAGAGAACCGTACCTCTTGGTCAGATAAGCTCGATGATGCTTTATGGGCTTTCCGCACCGCTTACAAACACAGATTGGGTGTTACGCCATATAGCTGGTTACGAAAAAGGCCTGCCATCTGCCAATTGATTAGAAACACAAGGCCTAATGGCCTCTACTATACAAACTTTGACCTAAAAACCGCTGGTGACCATAGGAAAGTTCAGCTGAATGAACTTAATGAGCTCCGTGATGAAGCTTATGAGAACTCTTTGATCTATAAAGAAAAGACAAAGAGGATTCACGACTCTAAAATCAAGAACCGCGTTTTTAACGTCGGTGATCGAGTCCTCCTCTTTAACTCTAGATTAAAGATTTTCTCAGGAAAGCTTAAAACCCGCTGGTCAGGACCATTCACTATCACACAAGTTTTCCCGTACGGCACCATCGAGTTATCTCAAAACTCCGGGCCAAATTTCAAAGTGAATGGTCATCGTTTGAAGCACTACTTTGGAGGGGACGTACCACAATTGGTAGTCCCAGATCTCCACACATTCCCCAATGTCCAATAAACTCAGATGACGGGTCAAGCATAGCGACCTTAAACAAGCGCTTCGTGGGAGGCACCCCATGCTTATCATAGTATTGTGTAGAAATGAATAAGTGTTTTCTTGTTGTGTGGAGGTTTACCTTTTCCATTACCCGTGTTTCGTGTTTGTGTTGTTAATTGACCAGGATTGCCCGGATTGTGAAGAACTCTCGTGCTTGTATTTTTATCAAGAGTTTCACATCCTCAGCTTCATTTTGGGAATCCAGTATCCAAATCTAATCGACTAACGTTTTATCTTTTGGCACACTTAATAAACGGCCTTAGATTTACGTAGGTGCCCCTTTCAAAACATCGAGGACGATGTTTAGTTCTAGTATGGGGGGGATCTTCGATTTGATTTTGCCTGCAGCCGTTGTTATCATGTAATCCCGTTTTTACCACCAAATTTTTGCAAAAATACCAAAAAAAAAAAAAAAAAAATTTAAAATTTTCAAAAATAAAATAAGTGTTTTGTCACAGTTTCGACTTTCCTAATGGGTAGAATGAGAATAATTTTTGACTCGATCGGGCGTGTTGAGCCCTAGCTAGTTCCTCAAAAGAACAAGAAGTGATAGAGTTAAATATAAGTTTATGTGCTGAGCAAGATTCTTCTAAAGCTTATATGAGTAACTTGTGGCTTTTTCTCCCATTAGCTTTTAATCCACCTAATCATACGTGCTCATTTCAATTCAACTAAGTCAATCGATGTTTTTATAAAAAGCTTCAAATTTGTAACTTGATTCTTTAAAGCGAGGTTTTTCTGTTCTTAGTAAATTGAAAGTTAAAATGCAAAAGAAGCATGAATGAAATGTGAATGCAAAAATGCATGAATATTGAAATTATGCCAATGAAGCATACATTTGAGTATATGGAGCAAGTAATAGATGTGTCGTGATATCCCACTCCGCTAAACACGAGGTGGGGGTTCAAACTAAGACGTCTTTACTTCTGGGGATTTGGTGTGTTGTGATATCTCACCAGGAAGCGAGGTCTAGGTGAGGGTTCAAACTAAGACGCCTATCCTTAGCCATATTAGGAAGAAGGTGTTGATGTGATTTCCCTCTACGCTAGCAACGGGGTGGGTTTTCAAACTAAGAACACCGGTCGTTGGTTGTGATATCCTACTAGGGAGCGAGGCCTAGGTAGGTGTTCAAACTAAGCAACGCATTCCTAGCTTTAAAGAACTTATGATTATGATGATGAAGATGTTGCAAAAAGTTCTACAGTTAAATTTTCGCTCTTTAAAATCAAGTTACAAGGTCTTTGAGTCGTGATTCATCTTGAATTACGACTATGGAAATAAGTTGACCTATGGTTGAGTTGAATTGAGTACACACATTTAAATCATATATCCATGTTGGGAGTTAAAAGTTCACAAGTCATAAGTATGAGTGCTCAACCATTTAGACTTTTTGTCAAATGATCTTGTTTAAATTGCTGATTGGATCTAGTGAAAAATAGGGGACGATGAATTGTCGTCAGGACATCCGTAGATTAGTTCTATGGACGCTTCTCATTCTATGATCCCAAATGTTGATGAAATTAAAGGGACAGTCAACAGGTCGATTAAGGAAAGAAAAAAGAAAAAATCAAAAATATTAGCGATAGTTAGTGTAATAAAAAAAAAATTTTTTTTTTGGTGAAAACATGGACTTGTCGAAGTTTGATTCTTAGTTTACTGGCGAACACTTGCTACTTTTCAAGGTAATTAGTCGAGGGGGTTTGAGATTCTTAGTTTTCTTGAGTGTTTACTTCATAACATTGCGTGAGGATACGGCAATACCTTAGTATGGGGGATTTTGGTATGTGCTTAATTACACATACCTTGTTCCATTAAAAAACGGACCTTAATGACTAAAACATACAAAATACATTGTATTGTATGTTCTGTTTTGTATTGTGCAGGAAACGGATATTCAAGATAATGATCTCAAAAAGATAGCAAAAAGAAACAAAACCAAAGCACGGAATGAAATGACAAAGTCTTAAGTTCATCAAGTGAAGAAAATAAAACTTGAGGGACTATAATTGCCAAACCTCAAGTTGTATTACTAAAATAACAAGACAAGGGTCAAAGTTGCAAACCGGGTATAGATTACATTCAAGTTATACAACTTGAGGGGACAAAACTGCCTACTTACCCATAAAGTCTTCTTTCCATTTGTTGTTATTAATCTATATAATCACTAGTTATATTTAAAGGCCGAAAGGATTTATAACTTGTGATAACTCTATTTTCTAAACTTATAAACACTATTCCAAACACATCATTATCTAAGTGATCATTGCCTAAACAAACGTACCTTAATCATTTGATTGAATCATCTTTTAATCACTTTCTTTACTACATTCGATATATGCAAGATTTGGTTAATTTGATTCGTGACAATCTTATTAACCTTAGCACCATAATTACAAACTGTGAAAACTTTAATTCCCGTAGAACGACATGGACTTACCTAAAGCTATACTATACACGAACGAGTATACTTCCTGAGTGTTGTGTTTTTAGTAAAAATCAGTATTTATAGTATTATAAATTTAAAGCTTGGAAAACACACATAAAAAACACTCGTAAACCACTTTTTTATATTTCTACCAGAATGTTATATTTTTATTAAAATTACAAAAAATTGTTTATAAAAATAAATTAGTTTTTATAATTTCCGTATATCCGAAATCTTTAAAAACTCATAACTTGCTCATTTTAACTCCGTTTCACGTGTTCTTTATATGTATGAAATCGTGACGAAATAAACTATTCAAATAAAATACTCACTGTTTTTATAAAAATCTGAGTCAAAACAGTATATTCAAAATGTGTCTATAAAACTATTTTTATAAACTTAAATCTTTCAAAACCCGTAACTCCTTCGTTTAATGTCATTTTTAGAGTTCTTTATATGCACGGTTTCCTATTGAGATGCTCCATCATAATAAAATATTTATAAAGTTTTCTCAGCCTCTAAGTGTCTGTTTTTATAAAACTATTTTTATAAAAACACTTTTATATATTTAACTATCGTAAACTCGTAAAATTCATAACTTCTTCGTTATAGCTCGGTTTTTCAAGTTTTTTGTATGTTCGGGCTCCTCAAAATGAGTACTATTCAACATAGTAGGTCCTATATTTTTTAAAATTTTGAATTCCAATAGTACGCTCAAAATAGTTTGTATGTATATATATAATATATATATATATATATATATATTAGATATATATATATTATATATAATATAAATAAACTTTAAACATTTATACATTATAACTGGATTAATTTGTACAAATTCTCTAATTTACTTTATACCACAAGGCTTACACATTTTAGATGCTCAAGTTTATGTCCATCATGCTTGTCCAAGTAAAGTGTTCTCATATTTATTTTTGTATAAACTTTAATAATAAACTTTCAACAATTTAATTTATAAATCAAATCCATAAATTAACCAACACTTATAATAAGTATATTCTTGTGTTCTAGTATATTTTTAACATCATTTCATTACAATAATAAATGATTTTGAATCCAAGATCAAGCTTATTTTATTTTATAAATCCACAAAACAAACCCTAGGTGGTGATAAACAATATAACATGATATAAAATATGAAATTGAATAATTAGAAAGATTAGGTTTTATGTTTAGACCTTAATAAAGATGTATGAAGATGATACCCAAATCAACTACAAGTATTTATCCCTAAATACTTCCAAGAAAAACCCAAATTTTCTTATGAAAACCCTAATTTCTTCTTGATATAAACCCTAGTATAATCAACACCCAAGCTTCCAAACCACCTTGATATACCTTAGATATTATACCTAAGAACACTAGTATACTTATAATCATTCTAGAATCAAAGTTATTGAAACCCTAAAAAATTTGCTTGAGCCGTGAGCTTTGAATGAGGAACAAGAGAGTTTTGAAGTTTACTTGCAAATAAAAAGTGTTATAACTACCTAGGACCTTCCTTATATAGTCAAGAGTGTTATGGAAACAACCTTAGCAAACCATGGGATCAAAGGGTGGTTTAGTGGTTTAAGTAAATGTGCTCTCCTCCTCCCTAGGAGGAGGTCTTGGTTAAAGGACATGGATTTGAAAATTTATGAAGAAATGTGTTTGAGGTTGTACTTGTGTTGGTTATTAACTAGAAAGGTAATACTAGTGGAGAATTTGTGTATTATATGTGTTTGACAACTTATAGAACCGGCCATGAGGGTTAATAAGTATAGAAATGATTTAGTTTTTGGGTATTGGGTATAAAGTGGGCATTTTTTGAAGTATAGATAGGTATAGGTGCTTCCGGGTATGCCTAAATGTATTTTATTGCGAAACATAGACGCTTTACGTAACCGATAAAAATAAATTATGAAAAGTTATAAATTAACCTCGTAATAATTATATAACACTTGCTTCACGTAAACTTTTACTTGTTTGATGTCTGTTTACGTTGAATGTTGATTTTTAGTTTACGTGATTTAACTAAACGGTTAAAATTAAAAGTGAACGCGTAAAAGTTTAAAATAATTAGTTGAATATTTATTGACGTAAAATGACGTGAAAATACGGATTGTTATATCTAGTTTCCACAATTGGTATCAGAGGCCACGCCAAACAAGATTTTTAAAATAAACTGTATTTTAAAACTTGAATCGATCTATGGAATCGGAAAAATATTTAGAAGGGCAATCTATGCAAAGACCACCAGTTTTTGAAAGTGATGGATTTATTTATTGGAAAAATAGATTTGAAACTTATGTGAAATCCAAAAATCTAGATCTTGGGCATGTTATTATCTATGGTGATTTTCCTCCTATTCAAAACAATCTCGAAACTAAAAGGGATGAAATTATACCATTTGACAAACAAAGCGACGATCTTAAAAAGAAACTTGCTAAAAATAATGAAGCTAAAATGGTAATTTATAATGCTTTGCCACGTAAAGAATACGAAAGAATTTTTATGTGTAAAACCGCAAAAGAAATTTAGGATACTTTATTAATCATTCACCAAGGTGATAGTCAAGTCAAGGATAACAAAATAGATCTTCTTGTTCAATAATATGAACAATTTACAATTCCGGAAGAGGAATCGATAGATAATGCTTTTGCTAGATTTAACACTGTCATTACTAGTCTAAAAACACTTGATGAAGGTTTTTCTAGCAAGAACTATGTTAGGAAATTTCTTAGGGCACTTCATCCTAAATGATGCGCAAAAGTCACGTCTATTGAAGAGTCGAAGGATTTGACATCACTATCACTTGACGAACTTATCGGCAACTTGAAAGTATATGATGTGATAATAAAGAAAGATTCCGAAATGGTCAAAGGCAAAAGAGATCAAAGTAGATCTCTTGCTTTAAAGGCTAAAAAGAAATCTAGTGATGAAGAAAGTTCGACCTCCAATAGTGAAGACGAAGAATATGTTATGGCCATGAGAGACTTCAAGAAATTTTTCAAAAGACGAGGAAGGTTTGTAAGACAACCACACGATGAAAGAAAGTCGTTCCAAAGAAGTAAAGATGACAAAAATGGTAAAACCGAAAGAAAATGCTTTAGATGCGGAGATCCAAATCACCTCATTAGTGTAACACCCCCAAAATCATCAGGTAGCAGCGGAATAGTAACATTGGGGTGCTACTTCAAGTACAACAAACAAGATATAGGAAACGACCAAGAATGGACGTTTTAAGATAATATTTCATTTATAGCAAAATATCAGAGTTAATACATTAGGTCCCATAAGTTTTTGATGTCATAAACATCCAACATACATTTAAACAAAATCTCAAAAGATGACTTAAGTTTTATGAAAGACAAAAGTTGCATATAATTTAGATAAAACACAGAATCCATCTTCATTGATATCCGCCACGGCTCCCCTTCAGTCTTCATACCCTAGGACCTGAAATTTACATGCTAAAAGTCAACACAAAGGTTGAGTGAAATCATAGGTTTGTTGGTAAATTGGTGGACCACAAGATCGATGTAATAATAGACTCTAAAACACATTTAGTAGTCCAAAACGTTTATTATTGCACTAAGCTCATGAACCCGAAGCCTTAACTAGTTTGTGCCCCAAATGTATAGGATGCTTGCCAACAACCTAAAAGTATTCTCAATGTTAAATGCACCATGGTCAACTTGTGACCAGAAATTCCAGGTGGGGATTGTCAGTCCCGATAGATCTATCCACAACACTCGCGCTCACTACAATAGCAATTGACGGTTCATGATATAGTAGGGACTTAATTGGCAATAGTGGTAACTTAGGCAATAATATTCAGGCAGTAATCTGGATAGCATACAGTTTAAAACACTTTGAAAACACTTAGAAAAACACTTGTGTCCAATAGTAAAATAAGCAATGTAATTCACCCCTTAGAGTTTGTAAAACAATTAAGTAGTAAAAAGGGGGCTATGAACTCACCTTGAGTACTGATAGTCCAATAATCACAGATAAAATGTCACGCAAAACGTTTGATGCAACCTATTTAAATTAAGGTCGTATAAGTACCGAGTACTTCAATTTATAACATTCAATATAATCTTATAGTAGTTACGTCGTGCTATCGTTCGGGCTATCATAATTAAAGAGGTCATGACATGACGTTCGAGGAGTTAGGATACTTTAAATCGTAAATCCAACAACATCGTCGATACGCCATCCGAAGAGGCCTCATTATGAAACTCCCTAGTAATATAGCACTTTGATAACCACTCAATATTCTATATAGCATAATCACCGACTAATCGTTTTAGTAAAATAATATTTATAAAGTGGAAATGTTTATAAATATACTTTTCGTAAAAATGACCTAATTTGGTCGTTTTAAGCCCGTTGCTCGCGTTTCTTATGTCCACGTCTTCGTAGTAAGACGAGCGATCAAAATATTACATTTTTAAGTTTTTAAGATTCTGCGATGAATAGTAAAATTAACTTATTCATTTTAAGCCCGATTTTAGTGATTCCTTCGAGTACGTTTTTGTTATTAAAAGAGGTATTATATTTTATAAAGTTGGTTCCGCTGATGAATAGTGATTTTTACTGTTCATGGTTTATAAAATTACTTTTATAAACTTTAATTATCGAAAATGTCGTAATTAGAATTTTGACAAAAGGGAGGTTTAAAGCAAATTGATGCACTAGAACTAACTATTAACTCTAAAAACACCACTTCAAAAAGAAACTTAAGTATTTTAAGAAAAATAAGCTCATTAAAAAGCTTTCAAAACTGCAGACTCCTTAACCATGATAAAACTGACTTAAATTTTAACAAACCTTAATAAAAACTTTGCAAGACTTAATATTTAGACTAACCCTAAGCTAGTTAGACTGACTTGAGAACACAAAGTAAACTTTTACTTACTTTGACCCGTTTTGACCCATGTTCTACCCTTGACCCAAACACTCCTTAAGAATTCAGAACATGAAAAATAAGCTTAAACAATTTGAAGGAAGCATTAAACATGATAAGATAAGCTTAAATAAGATACAATAAGCACAATAAAGCAAGAATCAAGCACATTAAGCATAGATAAGCTGATAATAAGCAATGGCAGAAAATAAGCTCAAAAAAAGAAAAAGAAGAATAAGAAAGAGTACCTTTTATCCTAGCTGAACAGGGACTTTTTATTTACCTAATAAGCTCTAAAACCTACCCTTGCTTATAAATAAGCAACTATAAGTTAACCCATAAGCTCTTCCATTGCAGCTTATCATCCAAAAGGCTTAAATTCCAATCTTTGTTTTAATGAAACAGTGAACTAATAAAAAGCTTTTGTAAAAGCTTTTATGAGTAAGACAGGGTGTTTAAGCTTATTAGAGCTTATGGAAATGATTTTTTTTGAACAAAAATAGCTTAATGACATAAAAGATATAAAAAGGGACAGATTTGCATATAACCATAAATCTTAAAATTTCATTAAAACATAAAGTGATTACAAGGCTTTAAAAATTTAAAAATGACAGAATTAAAAAGACAATAAAAACTTAAAAAAAATAAAATTAAACTAACTACTCCTACATTCTGTCTTTTTTCCTCTTTTTATAGGCTGGGATATCTTCAAGCTTTGTGCTTCTTGTGTTTGTTTGGTGAGAGCTTCAAAGTCCCAATCTTGGCCCTTCAATTGCCTTGGCCTCAAATCAAATCAATCCTATCCATCCAAATTATGTCATCATGTCACAACCAATGAAATCATATAGGATTGCCAACCTAAAATGTCGTTTTATAGTGTTGGGGGGGACCCACATCTAAATATAGTTGGTATATATGCTATATACAAACACATATACATAGCACAATATAATGCAACAAGATAGTAGTGATGGTATGAATTTGTACTATCTTCGATTGTGTTGCATTGGGCACACACGAATTGTGTGTGTAGAGGATAAACAGTAACCAATGGCGGGAAAATAGGGGTTGAAGAACTTAAGCTATTCGAGGCAATAACAATTGAGCGATAGATTCTGGTTGGTTTAACTAGGCACAAAAAATTAACTTAGATCAAGCCCCTTCTAATGTGTTATGTTTGATGTTCCATATAAGTCCTTAGTAAGGGGTAAGGTTGTGAGGGTTTGGCTAATCTTATGGCCCTCAAGGGTGTTATGTGATATTACATGCAAGGTCCTTGTATGCTAACAGCCGTTAGCTGTTAAAGAGTTAGGGCCTAACGGCTTGTTTTGGGCTTAGGTATTGATTTGGGCCCGTTTTGAATATTAAAAGGGTTTTGGATAGGTGTTTTTGGGTCGGCTAGTTATATAAAAGGGAATTGGGCTTTTAGTCTTCCATATGTATAAATGGGTTGACCCGGCCCATTAAATGGGTACGGGTGGGCCCATTTAACATTTCTTCGTTTTCGGCTTTGACTTTGACCGTTGACTTTTGTTGACTTTGGCTTTGACTTGACTTTGGCTTTTCCATTCCGTGCTCGGTTTTGTCCGCTTTGGCTTGATTTTTCGTCCTTTTCTCGGATATCCGTTTCCTGCACAATAAAGATGAAAACATACAAATACTTTTTGGTCATTTAAGTTCGATTTTAAAGGTCAAAGGTATGTATAATTAAACACATACCAAATATCCCCATACTAAGATATTGCGTGTCCTCGCGCAATGCTATAAGTAAACACTTAAGAAAACCCATGGATCTCGATCCCCTCTGACTAAATACCTCGAAAAAGTAGCTAAGTGTTCATCTTAGGAAAATTAACGAAGAAATACGCTTCGAAAAGCCCCGTTTTTAACCTTTCTTAAAGTTATACACTTCTTTCCTACTAATATTTTATTTTTTCTTTTTCTCACTTTTTTTTGTACTTTTTTTTTAAGCAAAATTTTCACATTCTATACCGTAACTGTGTTCATATGACTTCTTATCACTGATCATATACTTACTGTCATAACTGTGTCACGTGTAGGGATCAAGATAAGACTGACAAGATGCTATTATGCGATATTCTGAGAATGTATACCCATCAAAAAGGATAATAGTAACGTTCCTGACCTTTTCACTCTCGCGATCCAGAACCCTAATGATTATACTCATAATAAATTAAAACCAAAAATCACAGTTCAATATCAGTTAAGATGCTAACATTACTAAGTTTATTTGCAACTTGTAAAACTTATTCACATCCCGACAATTATCTATATTTTAGGTGATTGTGGTTATTATGAATTTCAACCATGGATCATCATTTTGCAAAATTCTATGTTTCACGTTCCACCCGAGAATAATGAGTTTGAAGCCCCCCCCCCCCCCCCCCCCCCCCCCCCCCCCCCCCCCCCCCCCCCCCCCCCAACCCCCCCCCCGGGCTCAAGATAATAACATCTCCTCATTGGTTTAAAATGCGACCTGTCGTATAATCATCTATGGCTCCAACTTCATATTCATATAACCTTGCAACAGGTCATCTAGCGTAGATATCTCAAGGCTTAATGTTTTGACACACCCAAATGAGACATGTATGCAGCAAAATCGAGGAATACCATCTTGTTACGCTAGACCAGATACATATATACAGAGTCTTAGTGTGTCAAATTATAAACGCGCTCTTCACAGAGTTACATTATCCATAAATGTGTATCACATCATAGAGCTTATTTAAAAGATGTTAAAATGAATGTGAGGTCAAGTTGTCGTATCAAAAATGTTGGCAAATTATTTTAATTTGTCATAAAGAGATTTTCATTTATTTAATTTCACACTATAAATTCATTTATAAATCATCTTATGCAATGTTGTAACACCCTAATACGACCTTGCAGATATAGATTGCTACAAACATCGGTTGTATGCCGTATTTCTGGCAAATAGATACCATAAGACAAAACTTGGATACAGTATTTAAGGAGTTCTTATTGTCTCTTATAACGTATAAATTGACCGTTCTTTATTGTAAAGGACATCAATGTGTCTATACAACATCGGTCATATCATAAATATTTAAATTTAACATATTTACATTTTTTTCTAGGCTCATAACACCTCAAAATAATCCTAACTTTGTTATTGAAGCCAGCTCAGTGATGATATACATCTAACAGTTGTATCTTAAGACTTAACTCAAGTTTTATATATTTATTTATAATTTATTTTTATTTTTCAAGCTATCTTTTTCTTCTGTTTATTAGAGATGAACTTTGCTCTGTATTTTGTTGACAAATAAAAAATTAACGTTTATATATTTGAATTGATGATAGCTAAATTTTTTGGTCTATTTAACTAGATAATTGTTATTAGTATGAATTTTAAGTGTATTTTTTAATCGTGTGTCCAAAATAGCACGTATTTATTTTAATCTTGGTTGTTAGTATGGGCTTATGGGAGAAAATGTCACAAATGAACATGGACAGAGGAGCTCTTATGTATAGTTTCTAAACTAATCCTTGTTTAGCATCCAAACTCATAATTAACCTATTAGGTTTCGGTCCTTCGTGAATTTCCTTTAACTATAACACACATACATTGGCGACACGCTATAGTCTAAAAGTTAAGGAACAGCTATGAGCTCAACATGCTCGATAGGTGTCATAATATTTACTCTTATTTCTAACCAGCAGATAAAGAGTCGCTAAAATGAGTTTTGTGACAAAATGTTCATTGTGAATCGTTTGAGCAAGCTCCGGATTGTTATGTTTAAGACTAATATATAATATTAGTCTAAGGAGTTTAATATAATAACAAAATTAGCGGAATTGATCAATCACACTCATTGGGTAAAAAAATTCTATTGTTATCAAGAAATACAGTAGTTTGTTACTTCCATCATCATCTCTAACCTATAATGATACTACCAAGCCCCATTCCTTACCTGTTCAATGGTAAGACGGGTACTTCAACAGGATCATAATAATGATCTTGGGGCTATTCACAACCCTTGCTAGCATCGTATCTCTTGTGGGGCGTGTTAAACCTCCACACACACGCAACAGTTTTCACCTTTGGTGCACCACACAATTTTGGCACTACCCTTAACCTATGTCTATGCCCCTCTTTATAGATAGAGGTTACAAGGGCTTACAAAGGAAGCATAATTAAATGCTTTGACCACTAATTAATTGCTATTAAAAGATTATTAAATGCTCATAAAAGACATTTTAATATATACAAGGAAACTAGAAACATTTTAATTATATGGAAACTAAACATTTGACTTTTCAAATGCCTTATCTTTAGCAAAATCTTCCAGCATTTAATTCTTCTATTTGTTGAATACTCTAAGTGATCATTATTTTAAGCCCTTGTTGTGTCCATTCTTCGTCATTTAATACATCATGTAGTTTTGTATTCATCAATTTCAATTAAACCCGAACAATCTTCACTTGTTGTGTATTATAAAACAATCTCCATAGTATTTGAAACTAAGCTTCAATGCTTTCCTTGACTTTTATGATCTCTTTGATCATTTGCCTCCTCACATTAATAAGCTGCAAATCACATAAACACTGTAGTCTTCTTCCCCTTTTTTGTATTCATCGAATAAGGGGTCTTCTGTTGATATGCAGCTGGATCATAACTAGCTAAAAATCATTATACACACAAAATACTAATCCAGCCTTCCAATACTCAAATTGCCCCTCCTCCATGCGCAAAATTAAGAAAAATGATAATATGAGCATTAAGTAGAAATATAAAACTCAGCGTGATTATATTAATAAAGATCAGGCAGTAGTAATGAAATCACTTTCCCCTCAATGTGGGGCATGTAGATGGTTAAACATGTTAACCGATAAGCTTTCCCTGAAAAGTATGTTAACCATCTCTTGAATCTCGAATTTTGTAGGCTCCATGTAGTGATCACTGATGAAGAAAATAGAATATAACGAATTTGATGAAGAAGTTTAATTTCTCAAACTTGTGTCTTATGTTCTTTGCATATCCACGTGATGTCGAACTCATACCAAGACCAAAATATAAGTAGATCGTAATCTCTTGACAAAATGCACTCTATATTTTTATGAATGCGACACTTACTGAAGTTCGAAACTAAGCATAAAGTTTGAGTTGAGCATTAAGCACATTAACTTAAAGCATAGTAAGATTAAATCTATGCTGCACTTTGCTAGATTTTGCCTAAGAGACTTCACCACACCTTTTAAGCTTATGAGACAAGGTTTACCTCCTACTTAAATAGGTATGTATGTCTAAGAAAAACGCATCTGTGTGAAACTCAACTACACAGTATATTTCACAAATAAGTGTAGTTTTATTCAATTAGTCCTTTTGCGTAATCACCCAACTTACTTCTAATATAATTCTCCAAATGAATATGATGCCTGAAATTTTAATGTTTAAAGTACATTTACAAATTCAAATCTCAGTTAACTCATTCACCGATAAACATAATAGTGCAAAATTCAAGATCCAAATCATATCCCTAATAAACACCAACAAATATAATGTTGATTTTCACTGAGTATTACGATTATCTGATTAAAAGCAAGATAATTAGAAATTAATATAAGTAGCGTTCTAAAAAGAGATTATCAGAGAAGTTACTAATAGCAATTATATTATTATTATATGTTGGTACTTTCAAAAAAGTTGCTGCGCTGGTTCGTGTTGTTATTTCAGCGTGCTAAGCTTTATTGGGAAGAGTTGGTCCTTGTTGTTTGTTGGAGCCCTGGTAAGGCTTTCTGGGTCCGGATTTCGTGCAAGATACCTTCAAGTACTCGAACTGTACCTCATTCTTCATATAGATCATTGTTACCCAATCTGAATCTTGATAACCAACCACTCATGCTGCTTCTTATGTATGCGATCCTCATATAGTCAGGATTCTATATAGTATACAATGATCGTATTATAATCATAACCTATATATTCTGATCGAGTAGTTAGATTTGGCTTTTAGGGTTTGCATATAAAAACCCTAATTATGAATGTTGATGTAAAAAGAACAAAAAACAAGTTATTTAAAAACCAGTTACTTGAGTACTTTAAGCATGCCTAAATCATCATATATATAATAAATAAGAAACCACTTGAATTGTAATAAGGATTTACAATTGTAAACAATGTGAGCAATAAATTCCAAAATAAATCACAAGGTTACAACAGACACAAAAAAAATAGTGGGCAACAAAAATTAAAGTAAGAAATCATTGTTATAATCAATTAACTTAAAAAACCCCTATAAACTTTCTAACACCCACGAAATGATTTCTTGAAAATTAGGGTTTTGGGTTTATTCAAAAACCTTTGTAGATCCTAGATCAAAGCCACCGAGGCGATGTTAACCACATGTTGGAGAAATCGTTTTTAACGCTACGTTGTTACTAGCCTTATCTTGGATTATTTTATAACAAAAGCGAAATAATTACACATGTGAATCATTGTTATTAATACAAGGTTTTTCATCAATAATATTCTAAATTTTTGAATACCATAAACATGACAAAAATCTTACATGATCTTGGTAAGACGGGTTAATTCAACATGTAGCAAATACTATAGGATTGGGGATGCGCCATACTCCCCCCCCCCTTGGAATTTAACTGAGTATTTATATTCACAATTCGAACTATTCATTATAATTAAGATATGTCAATAAATTACTGTAAAAATAACGAATTAAAAATATAATATTCTATGTATGATTATTATAACAATTTTTTATTTACAAACCTAACACCACATGCTTAGCATCTATTCTTGTTTCTGGGACGTGTAAACCAAACACACAAACACGTTTTTACACCTTTGGGCCTCTCCTTGAACATTAACACCAACATATCTACTATAAATATTCTCATAACTTTTATATAATCTCTACATACATAAAATAACCCATATACAAATACCATAAAAATCAACAAAAAAACAGATACATACATATACAATTCTACACATGACCACTCAATATCCAAACTATCTCCATTATAACGATATTAATATACTCACATATACATATAATCACACACTATCCATAGCCCCCCTACAACTCTCCTCAACCCTAACTAAGATACCATTTATTTTGTGCAACATTGACACAACACTTTTTGGCACACCTAATCCTATGTCTATGCACCCTCTTTATATAATAGAGGTTACAAGGTACTTACAAAGGAGCTATTAAATGCTTTGCCATCTATTAAATGGCTATAAAAGACATTTAATATATACTAAGGAAACTAAACATTTAATTATATGGAAAACTATACGTTTGACTTTTCAATGCTTAACAGTAGCAAAATCTTCCTGCTTTTTAATTCTTCCTATATGTAGGAATAACAAATGATCATAGTAAGCCCTTGTTGTGTCATTCTTTCTTCATGTAAGCCCATTTTTTTGTAGTTTTTTGTAATCATCAATTCAATAAATATCATTCTTAGACTTAGGCGGGACTTCATCTTAAGACCTAGACACATTAATTCTGTCACAATTAAAGTATCCGCATAAAGCATCCTTTTTACTTGATTATAATCTATCTTAGGTATTAAAGCAATGGTGATCTTGTTAAACCCTAGCTCATAGAGACTTTACTCACTTACCGCTTAATGGCAATTTATACACTAGTAGTGGAATCAGAACATTATTTTTTAAATTATCTAGATTCACCTACTAGTTAACATGTTTAATAAACCAAAGGCAATATCCAATTAACTAGTTAAGCCCAAGGCGTATCCTATACACAGATTTAGCAGGACAATATTTATGATCCTATTTATTCTAGATGTATAAATCACTATATTGAGAGCTATCCCAGACTCTACATTACTTGGTCTGTATCACTAGATCCAGTTGAATGATAGGTCGCATATAAAAACACGTAAACAAGTATAAATTGATAAACATAAACAAGCAATCGACGATAAATTAAGAAATTAGGATAAACAAACCAAACATTAAGATCTTCATAATAATGGCTAATACCCGAAGGTATTAGCCTTCAAACGTCATAATCAATACAAGAGTAATAATTTAGCCAAGGTAAACCAACTGAGTTAATGAATGATATCAAAAACTGAACGATTACAAGAGTATAGGAGATTATAAGTTGTAACCTATGGAATTAATCACATTGCAAGACCTCTTCTGCTCTTCTTCTCTTCTGAAAATCGAATTTTGTGGTTTAGGTATCGAAAATATGATTTAGCACACTTAAAACTCGTTTTTAAGTTTTCTATTTATAAGGTCTGGAAAAAGGTCGATACTGCGTATTGGGGATTTCTTAGAGTAGGGACCACATTTGATATCTTCCAGAATATTTTATTTCCTTATGGATTGAATACGGCATATTGGTCTTCCTAGATACGGCGTATTGGATCTTGTTTCCTTTGTGGTCTTTAATGAAGTGCAGGCACAGATACGCCGTATCTTCCTTGATGGATACGGCGTATTGGTTGTCAGAACAGTAATCTTCAAATATCTTCGTTTAAGCTCCAGAATGCGTGCCTTTTAGTTAACTTTCACCAAGTACTCCATAATTACTGCAATTCTCAAATACAAGGGATAAGTAACAATTCTTTGCAATAATTATAAAAATTGGATTATTTACATGGGATAAATGATGCTATAAAAGTGACGTTATTTAATGTCATCAAATATCCCCTCACTTGAATCCTACTTGTCCTCAAGTAGCCTTTAGAAGTTTATGAAAATGTATCCCTAAGGATTTTTCCGTTTAAGCATTTATTTGATCTATTATAAGTACACAACCAAACACCTCACGAAATAGGAAGATGAAAACACTCAAATCACTCAACTAATCTATGTGGTAACATGTAACTAATTCGCTCAATTGCTCGGTCGTGACGAGTATTCTATCATAGGCTTGGCAAGGATACATATCTCCACCACTAGAGCTAAGGAGTAACAAGTTTATAAAGGTAAAATGGGTTTATTATAAGGCTTAGGGTTGATCATTCTACAATCTTTCACCAAAAGCACCACACCAACAAGGCAGCTGATGCACACATACATGGCCGTAACGACGGAATAGACATGTGTGTTCGATAACATCCTCATTCGAGTTTAACCAAGGGTTAGGATAAAGAATGATATTGTAAAACCTAAAAATCTTAACAAGTGTAAAATTACCAAAATACCCCTAATGCAAGAAAATTTCATAAAAGCTTAAATAAAATTCATTTAAATGTTAGAAATTATAACGTACAACATATGACAATTATGAAAATTATGTAAGATTAAAATACTTTATATTATGTAAGAAAAAGAATTAATAATTATGTATATATATGTTTGCCGAAAATATTAATAATAATGTATTTATATAATGCAAATTAAATATAAAATAAAATAGGATAAATACAAAATAATTATGCAAATGATAAAATCTGATTTAATCCTATTTGAAAGCCCATATGACTCGGCCAAATAACCATTATATCTCTTTTACATTTCATTTTGATAATCCAAAAAAAAAAACAATAGCACCGAAACCCTAAAAACCAAAAATGGCGGCATAAGAATTTTCCAAGGAAAGAACGATTTTTCTAAGGTGTTTTGAAGGTCAAGGATTGTGGGAAAAATAGTGGGAAGGTTGTTTAAAGCTTGGTTCGATCGTGGTATTGTTTTGGGTTCGAATTAAGCAACCGAATAGCATAAATTCATAAAATCACTAAGGATCATCAAAGGTATTTTTGTAACTCATTTTTCATCATATTAATTCGTTCTATGCATGAGAAAAATTATCATGCATGTTATTTTGATTTTATAAATTAAAACATGTTCGAAACCCTAATTTTTAGCTAATTATGAAATCGGCACAAATAATATTTGTAAAATTGATTTTATATTTTTCTAAGGTTTTTTATATCATATATGACTCAGATCAATTGTTGGAAAAATTTATAAAAGATTCGAAATAATTATTTGGGATTTACTTTGTTAGCCGATTTGCGAAATAAGGGAAAAAAGAAAGAAAATTATTAAAATGAATTAGGGTTAGGGTTTTGCTATTTTTTCCAGGTGCATTTAATGCCAATGATTGAATAATAATTGTGTTTGTGATTGGGGAAAATTAAATTAGGGTTTTGTGGATTTTATTACTTAGCCGAAATGATATTAAAAGTATAAGGACTTGAATTGTAATTTCTGAAACTATGGGGTCTGTTTTAGACATGTTATTATATTTAATATATTCTGTATAAAATAAGTTGGGGGGTATAAAATGTCATATTGGACATAACACCACAAAGTGCAAGCGAACACTCTGAGTTATAATCTAGGGATCATTAAGCTCGGGTCATACGTTTAAGGGGTTGAAGGCAAGGAAGTACTCGGGTTTAAGCTAGGGCTTGGGGTGTACCACTTCGGGTTGTCTTCCTAACTCGAAACCAATCTCTAGGACTATTGTAAGTCACGTTCAAAGCTTATACACATTCGTATTATAATGGTTTCTTTGATTTCTAGTCGATTGGTCACGTTAGTTTGTAAATAACAAACTAACGTGAGCAATGCGCATGCTAAATGCAAAGCATGCATGTTATACGCGTACACATATGTATATTATCACTTGTGGGGTGCTAAGAGATGGAAGACGTGATTTAAAAATAAGCTAAGGCCTTAAACGTGTTCACTAAATTACTAGAATGGGAACCAATGTGAATATTAACTCATTTGTATGAAATACACGAAAACCACACGTAAACTTTTCATGAACACTTGATGGTTTGGCTTGGGAAAGAGTATACGAGCTAATAGAACGATTGCATGTGATAAAACACGATCAAGTAGTGCTTATCGAGTGCTTAATTAAAGACTATAAGCCTTAGAACCCAACTAGTAAGCTTAACGGGCCACAAATGGGTTCGTTAAACCTAACAGGCCGCGTCTAAGGGGCCCACAGCTTATTAATAAGCTCCTTGAGCTTATTAAGAAGCCTAATTGTACTTGTGGAACTTATACGAACCATGATGTAAAATATGAACCTAACCGGACCCTGATTGGGCTTGGCAGCCCATTACCATAGCCAACCGCGAGCCCATAAGCCACGAATAAGCTTAAACAGCTTATTTGTGAGCTTATGCAGTTTATTAAGCTTATTAGGCTTAGAAAATGCTAATGGACCTAAATTGGACAAGCTTGAACATATACAAACCTTAAACAAGCTCTTAATGGGCCTAAAAGCCCATTAACGAGGCTTATAGCTTATGGAAAAAGCCAAGAAGTATGAACAACTTAAAACGGGCTCATAAGTGCTTATTAAGTCTAGAAAATAAGTTGGATCATGTTATACAACCTTAATGGACCCTTTGAAACATTTCGCGTTAAGGTTATTGGGCTAACGAGCCCAATAAGCTCACCCGAGCTTATTTTTTTTTCAACTTAATAGTTTCACATAAACTTATATAATCCAAATGAGTGCTTATGTGCTTTTAGAATCTCAAATGGACCATTTATTTGCTTAATGGGCTCAAACAGTCCCAATGAAGCACAAATAAGCTCACCCGAAGCTTATTTTTTTACAGCTTAACAGTTTCCATTGAGCCTTAAATGAGCTTAATTGATATCTTAATGTCTTTTAGAATCCTTATTGGACCATTAATTTGCTTAATAGACTTTAACGAGCCCACTAAACCCAATAAGCTAAAATAAGCTCATCCGAGCTTATTTATAAGCTGCTACAGCTTATATGGCTTATTGGAGCTTAATAAAACCTATTGTCACTTGTTAGAACTTAATTAGGCTTAAAATGCAAATTTTTACAAGTTAAGGGACTAAAAGTGTCAATTTGTAAACTTGAGGGTTAAAACTGCCAAAACTGGTTTTATAAGTCTAGGGACTATTTTTGACATTCTGAAACTTAAAAGGCTGTTTTGAAAGTATAAGGACCTAAAGTGTAATTTTTGTAAAGTTAAAGGACTAAAGGTGTACATGTGGAAACTTAAGGGTTTAAAGTGTAAATATTATATTTTCGTAAACATAAGGACTGTTTTTGTAAATATAGAAAAACCTAAGGGTATTCTATGAACGAAAGTGATTTTAATAAACACTTAGCGAATCGAACAAGTTATAATATTTACCGGATATTATACAAATTAAAACACGACTTAATAAATATGTGTATTTATTAATAACGTTTATGCATATACTTGAACATGTGTAATCGTATACCTCCTCAAGAGCCATCAAGTAGAGACAAGTACAATAAACATGTGCACCACCACACAAGTGATAACAGTATATATAAACTAGCACTTTTTTTATAGTTTATGCATTAAGTCGTTAGCCTAAACTTGTAGACTAAGACTGATCGTATTTACTTAGGTATTTGACGGTGAGATTCAATTGCCATACTTAGATATAATTATCATTCACAGGGGACTACCTACTAAGGTGGGTTCATAGCCCTATGCTTTTCAATTATTTAAATATTTTACATCTTTGGGGTGAGAACATGCTTTGTTTTACAAATTGAACGCAAGGGTACATTTTATACAATGATTATGTGTTTTGCTTAAGTAGCGATAACCCACTGAGCCCTTTATCATGAACTGTCAATTACTAGATTGTAAGCGTGAGTGTTATAAATAGATCTATTTGGGATTTACGTCCCCGTTTGGGTGAGTAGCGCTCATTGTGTCGGTTTACCGGACAACAAACGTATACCATGTCGGATTTGGGATGTTGCGGGTTAGAACATCATTCACGGGAATTGTTGGCAATATATTACATTCATACATGTCGAGCTTCAGTGTCATGAGCTTAGGAAAACGTAATTACTTTTATGATGTTTGCATCTGTTGCTTAATCATACACTCGGAAATCTTGCGGTCCTACAATTTATTTACATAAACCTATGAATTCACCAACTTTATGTTGACATTTTAAGCATGTTTTTCTCAGGTCAATAAGGCACGAGGTGCCCAGATACATTGGGGGTCACTTCTTTGGAGAGAGTCCAATACTGACAAGTTTGAAGCCATGAGCTTATGTAATGACAAGTATTTTGTTAATCTAAATTATTTTTTTTAAAACGACATCGTTTAGTGGTCGTATCACATATCATGTGCATTGATCTATGAAGGTAAAGCCCTCGGATATTCGATATTCCGCTTGCATACTACAGATGTTGGGTGTGTTACAGAATGGTATCAGAGCCAAGGTTTATATTAGAACCCCCATGTCCAAAAGTTTTTGTCTGGACTATCACCAATTTCAAACACAACATTCATAAATATGTTTGCACAGGACACAACCATACATTACTTGTTTGCAAATCTAGCATATATACTTACATGATCATACACTGTTTTATGCATTAGTAGTATTACATAATGCTTGCGATGATTTGATATACGAGTATATAAAATTTATATTATCGTATATTTACTATAAGAGTCTTTAAAATTAAATACTTATATAAGTTATTTTTTTATTACAGCAGTCCTGGTCTTCATGCATAAACTGCGGTTAACCTACACTTCGACTACACCGATTTCTTATGCCAAGGAGGGTATTTTGGGGAGCCTGACGAGGAGCGTCAGGACAAGTGATTCCTGCCACGAGTCATCATATATGGGATACGATGGACTCCTAAATGCACCGGAGCCCTACAAGCATCGGATACATACCTGGCCCTGAGGAAGCCACAGACACCAAACCATTACCATCAGGACGAGGATGAGCGTGAGCCTATGTTTAGACCAGCCACACAAGATCCCTTACTAATGTGCCAGAGCCTAATGTACCACTGAGTATAAACCTTTGGAGGAATGAGCAGTGTTTCCAGCTGAGGAGCACCATTACCTCTTGTTGTTTCACCTACTGCTGCATCCCCAGATAATGGTGTTAGTCGGATGCCGATAAGAGGATACCAGAAGAGTATGAGGATGATGAGACAGAGGATGGCCCTGTTGACTATCCCATGGACGGGGGAGAGGATGGAGATGATGATGACGGCGATTCATCTGGGGATGACGCCGAGGATGAGAATGAGGAGGATAAGGAGGAGATGGAGGAGCACTTAGCTCCGGCCTACTCCGTTGTTGTTGTACCTACTGTTGAGCTTGTTTCCCCACCTAAGGGAACAAAGCCTGTTACACCACCACCCTCCACTGACATTATTACCACCGGAGCTAGGATTACTGTTCGGCTTCAGGCTTCCATATCCCTTCCACCAGAGGCAGAGGTTGAGAGACTTCTAGCCATGCCTACTCCACCACCATCACCACTTATCTCACTATTACCACCCTTTGCAGGGGAGCGCTTTGCTAGGTGCACGGCCTCATTTGCACATTTATCACCACCACACATAGTCCATCACCATTACTACCAATCATCTGGGTGGTCCAACCTAATCCAGACTCTCAGGATAGCCCTCCACTTCATGCCTTGTTATGCGGTTACTACCGTAATTAACCATCACCAGTCCACTACCACCATTCTCAGATACATACCAACCAAAACCTGTTGAAACGTTAAGGATGATATTCCAAGGTCTGAGCGGCCACCTCGCATAGGTCGTGTTTGTTTTCACTAAAGGCTCAAACTGTCGAGGTCGGGATAGTTCTACTTGCTAGACCCACCAGAGGTCGGGGGATCGATTATGAGTTTGTCAGCACCGTAGACGCTGAAGCGAGATGATGAGAGATTAGAGAGGTTGGGTATGGTATTAGGGATACTTGGGTGGATCTGGCAGAGGCAGTTCCTGAGATAACACCTATGACCGTGGGAGAGGTCAATACTAGGGTTACAGAGCTTGCTGAGCTCCATAAGCATGATACACAGGACTTATATGCTCTACTAGAGGATGCTCATGATAGTAGGACTCGCATATCACAGCGAGTCACTATGAACTCGCAGCGGGTCGACTTGCTTTATAAGGATAGGGATAGAGCTCATCAGAGACAGTACTAAATTGTAAAAGGAGGGAGCCTATGCTTCCTGAGAGGCCTTAGGGCGCTCATTCTGTAGGAATAAGTCAGACAGTCCATTATGAGCTTCAGACCCACCGTGAGCATGTGTATGCATACGAGTCCCAGATCCAGGCACATCAGACACATCTACAGCTGCAGGGTACTCTTATTCAGACACAACACCAGGTGCATGAGACTCGCTCCCAGATGCAGCAGACTGAGATGGCAGAGCTGCGAGAGACTGGTCGTAGACGTAAGGCACAGATGGTAAATATTCTCCGAGTGATGAGAGACATGAGACGAGAGATGGGTAACATGCAGGCCGAGTTGTTAGCACTGCGAGAGCAGCAGAGGAGAGCTAGACAACCAGGACCAGATGTTAGAGTTCCAGATCACCAGGATGCTTCTAGAGATGCCGATAGTCACATCTAGTGATTTATGTCACTTTACTTTGTTAGACAGTTGTACAGGCATGTTAAATATTAGGGGTTCTCTCGCTAGCATAGCCTTAGATCTTTTGTATTGTATTTTGTGTACCAAAAACTATTTCATGTAAAATTTTCCAAGTTATAAATGAAATAGATGTGTTATGTTGTACTATATACCTCTCTAGTGTTGTTGTCTTATCTATAAATTATTGTATATCTTGTCATGGCCTCACGTTTTGTCTTTTGTAATTTAGATTAATCATGGCACCTGTGACAAGACGGGGACCGAATACCCCACCTAACAATACCAACCCAAACAACATTACTCCAGAATCTGTTCAAGCTATGATTGATCAAGCTCTTCAGCGAAACTCCACCAATGGAGATGGAGGCCACAGTTCACACGGGGATAACTGAAGGAATATGCAAACTACACACCCTTGTTTCTACGCTGACTTCATGAAATGTCAACCTTTGAACTTCAAAGGAAATGAAGGCGTTGTCGGTTTAACCTGGTGGATTGAAAAGATGGAATCATTTTTCAATATTAGTGGTTGTGCTTTTGAAAATCAGGTTAAGTTTGCCACTTGCACTCTGTTAGGGGCTGCTTTGACTTGGTGGAATGGTCAGATAAGAACCTTAGGTCCTGATGCATATTCGATGACTTGGGAAGACTCAGAAACATTGAACGATCAAAGTAATTGTCCTCCAGGAGAAATCAAGAACTAGAAATCGGATGTTTTGGAACCTAAAGGTCAAAGGGAATGATGTTCCAACATACACTGAACGTTTCCAAGAGCTAACCCTGATATGTACCAAGTTTGTTGCTAATGAAACTGAGAAGGTTGACAAGTACATCAGTGGACTCCTTGATAACATTTATGGAAATGTGAAGTCTTCCAGACCCAAGACGTTAGATGAGACTATTGAGTTGGCCAACGACTTGATGGATCAGAAACTTTGCACCTATGCGGAAAGGCAGACTGACAACAAAAGGAAGGCTGATGATTCATCCAAAAACAACCATGGCCATCAACAACAACCCTTCAAGAGACAGAATGTCGCCAAGGTCTACAATATGGGGGCAAGTGAAAAGAAGCCGTATGGTGGATCTTTGCCAAAGTGCACCAAGTGCCATTTTCATCACAATGGCCCGTGTACTCAGAAATGTCGTAAATGTAACAAGGAAGGGCACTTTGCCCGCAACTGCACAGGTTTTGGAAACACTAATGTTGCTAATGCTCAGAGGGACAATAGGGCAGTTCCCAAGGGGAATGGTTGTTTTGAATGTGGAGCTCCAGGACATTTCAAGAGAGATTGCCCAAAATTAAAGAATAAGGTCGGGGGAAATGGGAATGCACAAGGCTGGGTATACGCAGTTGGAAATGCAGAGAAGAATAAGAGACTCCAATGTCATCATGGGTACGTTCCTCTTAAACAACCGCTATGCATCTATCTTATTTGACACTGGTGCCGATAAAAGTTTTATATCTAGTGCGTTTAGTTCCCGGATTGACATCGTAAGGTAATGAAAGCAATGTAAAATTTGGCTGTGTTTTGTTTTTTACTTTTAAAAGCAAAAAGAATGTGACTAATTAAATCTCAATAGAAGCTATACATGTATGGTACCATAAATGATTAAATGTAGATAGCTAGATTTTAAAGTTGGGTATGGTCGCAAAATTGCTTCTAACTAGGTTCTTAGCAACATTAAATGTCGGTACATATATGTTAATTTCCTTTAACAGAAAAAAGGCATAACCAATTAATCATTTGTTGTCTACATAGGAACCAAACACTACATTTATGGTGCCAAAAGTGGTATGATTAAGAATTTTAGATTATATTAAAAGGTAAAGGAGCTAATGTAAGTGGAAATAGTTCAAGGGGGTAAAATGAATATCAAATCATAAAGTAACTTTAGTAGCTGGATATTATTAGTAAATTAATCAAAATGATGGTCCCACGTGTCCGCGTGTTTGTTTTTTGGCTTATGTTATATGTACCCTTGAAATACCATTTGTACCCCCTCGGGTTTTTTGCGGTTTTTTTTATTTTTTTTTAATAATTTTGTATATGTTATAAAACTGTGACAAGGAAAAAACGAAACGAAAAATATAAAGTTTAACAGGTTAAAAGTATGAAACTGTCAAAAATTACGGAACATAAACTGATAAAAAACTGCGCTGCACTGTAAAAAAAAGGATACGAAAGGAATCTTTGTACCTTTTGACACTGTTTAGTGGGCCAGGGGTACCAATAGGGGTACCCTTGTTTTTTTACAGTTGAAACGTCGGCGTATTGAGGTTTGACATGTCAGGAAATGTAAAACTGTGAATTTGGTTGACTTCCAGACTGATTTTATTTTGACATTTATCGTTACACCAAAAGAGATTTTATTTATTTATTTATTTTGGGATGGACAAGCAAAATATATTGTCATACTCTAATACGAAAACATGTTGAATATTTGACTGAGTAAATGGTTCAATTAGCAAGTGTTAAATGTATTTTAATCTTAAAAAATAAAACAACATGATATCAATGTAAAATATAAGTAACGAGTTGGAATTTAACCCACGCGTTGCAGCGGGGGTTAATTTGTTGTGGACAATATAGCTTGATTCTTTCTTTTTTTATCGAAAATGTAAATAATGTGAATGGCTACCACTATGTGGGCGACAGGTTTGTCTATAAGGGATTATATCATCCTTTGTCATATACATGTACCAAAGACTATCGTAAAGCAACCCGCAACATATCATAATACAATAAAACATATCGTAACAATTCGTAGCAATTCTCATGTAACAACGCACCAAGTTTTGCTTTAGTTCTAAGAAAGAACAAATAAAAAGAAAGCCGAGAATCAAGCCTTCCTGCAAGTATCAAGCATCTATCTTTAAGTTCAAAGTTATCTCCCCAACTGGCATCAATTGTTTTAGCTGTGCTGTATTGATGCAGAGAGAGAAGGTGATTGCCTATGCTTCTCGACAACTAAAAATTCATGAGAAGAACTACACCACTCATGATTTAGAACTTGGATCGGTGGTGTTTGCTCTAAAGATATGGAGACATTATCTATATGGAACCAAATGCACCGTGTTCACCGACCATAAAAGTCTACAACACATTCTTGACCAAAAGGAGCTTAACATGAGGCAACGCCGTTGGCTAGAATTGCTAAGTGATTACGATTGTGACATTCGTTATCACCCGGGGAAGGCAAACGTAGTGGCCGACGCATTGAGCCGTAAGGAACGGATTGAGCCATTGCGGGTTCGAGCCTTAGTTATGACTATTGGCTTGGATCTTCCCAAACAAATACTAAAAGCTCAGATCGAAGCCCTGAAACCAGAGAACCTTGAGAAAGAAGATGTAGGTGGTATGATCAGAAAGGATATACCCAAGGAAAAGTTGGAACCACGCGCCGATGGAACCTTATGTTTAAACGGCAGGAGTTGGTTGCCTTGCTATGGCGACTTAAGATCCGTGATTATGCACGAATCTCATAAGTCAAATATTCTATCCATCCCAGTTATGAGAAGATGTATCAAGACATAAAGAAGCTATATTGGTGGCCCAATATGAAAGCTGACATCGCCACCTATGTTAGCAAGTGCTTGACGTGTGCGAAGGTCAAGGCCGAACATCAGAGGCCATCGAGATTGTTAGTACAACCGGCAATACCCGAGTAGAAGTGGGATAATATCACGATAGATTTTATCACCAAGCTTCCTAAGTCGTCACAAGGTTTTGACACCATCTGGGTGATTGTGGATCGACTTACAAAATCTGCTCACTTCTTGCCAATAAGGGAGAATGATCCATTGGACAAGTTGGCAAGGTTTTACCTGAACCGGATAGTACCAAGACACGGAATACCTGTTTCAATCATCTGTGATCGGGATGGGAGGTTCACATTAAACTTCTAGAGATCATTTTAGAAAGCTTTGGGTACAGATCTGAGTATGAGCACCGCGTATCATCTGGAGACCGACGGTCAGAGCGAGATGACTATTCAAACTCTCGAGGACATGCTACGTGCTTGCGTAATCGATTTTGGAAAGGGCTGGGTTAAGCATTTGCCATTAGCCGAATTTTCGTGTAACAACAGTTATCACGCTAGCATAAAGGAAGCACCTTATGAGGCACTTTATGGCCGAAAATGTCGATCACCTGTGTGTTGGGCCGAAGTTGGAGAAGCTCAACTGACCGGTCCGGAAATGATCCAAGAAACAACAGAAAAGATTGTCCTGATCAAGCAGAGAATTCAAGCTGCTCAGGATCGATAAAAGAGTTATGTTGATTTGAAGCAAAAGCCGATAGAGTTCGAAGTTAGGGATAGGGTTATGCTCAAGGTCTCGCCTTGGAAAGGGGTTGTACGATTCGATAAGCGGGGCAAGTTGAACCCGAGATATATTGGACCTTTCAAGGTGTTAGCCAGGGTTAGGGATGTTGCCTACAACCTGGAACTTCCTCAAGAATTGAGCAGGGTTCATCATACCTTCCATGTTTCTAATTTAAAGAAATGTTACGCTGACGTGTCGTTAGCCATGCCGTTGGAAGAAGTTCACATTGATGATACGCTCTAGTTTATGGAAGAGCCCGTTGAAATTATGGAACGGGGGATCAAACGATTAAAGCGAATCCGGATACCACTGGTTAAGGTTTGTTGGAACTCTAGGAGAGGTCCTGAGTTCACCTGGGAACATGAAGATTCGTTCAAAAAGAAATACCCACATCTCTTCACAAACCAGGCTTCCTCATCCACTACAAGGTCTTAAGCTTTGAGGCTAAAGCTCTTTTAACGGGTGGAGACAGTAACATTTCTAAATTTCAGGTCATTTTACGACTCTATTATTCTTGACTATTTATTTTAGTCCGATACGCGTTTACTTTTAATTTAACCTTTAAGCTAAATCGCGTAGACTAGAAATAATTATTTAACTTAAAAGGTCACCAAATAAATTAAGTTTTACGTCAAGCAAGTGTTATATAATTATTAGGAAGATAATTATTGACTTTGCGCGTTTTATTTTTTTATTGGTCATGTAAAAGGCTTACGTTTCGCAATAAAATACATTTAGACACACCTCGGAAATACCTAGACTTACCTAGACTCAAACCAATACCCACTTTTAATCCTTAAACACAAAATTTATGCAATGCTTGTGTTATTAGCTCATGTTGGCCGAATATGGGTAAGAATAACCCATAAACCATTCGTCCCTTATACTTAATCATCTAGAAAATCTCCCTAATGTCCCCTAAGTACATGTACAACCTATGTTTAATTAAAACATGTATTAATTGTCTAACTAGCTTATTACTCAATGGTTAATAACCACATTTAATCCCTTTGTTCCCTCTTTGATACCCGCGGCTAGAATCACCCACACACAACCCATAAGATTTCAAATCTTAACAAATCTTGTACATATATCTTGTAATTAAGAATGTACTAAGTGGTTTAGAAAAATACCATTTGAGGCTAACTAAAAACCTCAAAACCACCACTTAGGGCTCGTTTTTAGTTAGACAAAGACTAGGGAAACTAACTAGCTCTTAAGCCTATAAATACTCACTTACACTTAACTTTAAAGGATTTCTTACAACTCCTAAATACTCTCTCAATCAAAACCATTCATATTTCTCTCATTTACATTCGGTTCATACAATAGCCAAACCCAAAACACTTTGTCACATTTTGTTTCTAAGCACAAGGAGTACGAGGACATAGGAGGAGTACACGAGCCAATGTTGGGTTATTTGATAAGCTTTGAAGCTTAGGGTTGGCATACATTTGGGTTATACGATTTTGGTTAACTACACGATACACATTCAAATCTCTAGGACCCTTGTAAGTCATACTAAGCCATTCATGTCCATAACTCTTTCGTATTATATGGTTTCCTTAATTTCTAGTCGAATGGTTACGTTAGTTTGTAGATAACAAACTAACATGAGCTTATGCATGCTAAATGCAAAACATGCGTGTTATACGCATATGCATACGTATATTATCTCTTGTGTGGTGCTAGGACATGTTAAAATGTGATTTAAAATGAGCTAAAGCCTTAAACGTTTCATTTAAATGCAAAGATGGAAACTAACTTGAAAACTATCACATATACTCGAAACCTATACGTTAACTTTTCATGAAAACGAAATGGTATGGTTTGGGAAAGAGAATACGAACCTATAGAACGAATGCATGTGATAAAACGCGATTAAATAATGCTAAACAAGTTTGATTTGGTGCTAGTGATCTTAACAAGCCTTAATATCATTAACGTGCCACTAACGGGCCTTGTTGGGCCAAATAGTCCATTAACGGACGTTAAGGGGCCCAACAGTCCATTAGTGGGGAACCATGGCTTATTATTAAGCTCACTTGAGCTTATAGAGGGGTTAGGGAACTTATTAAACTTGTTGGTTAGTAAAACGCAAATGGAAACCCTTAACGGGCCACTAATGGACTCGTTAAACCCAAACAGACCCAACAGGCTGTATCGTGGAGACCACAGCTTATTAATAAGCTCCACGAGCTTATTAAGAAGCTTAATAAGCTCATTGAAATTACATGGACCTTAATATACCATAGAAACTTAACTGAACCCTCATTGGGCTTGACAGCCCACTACCGTAGCCGAAGTAGGCCTATAAGCCACGAATAAGCTTGAACAGCTTATTTGTGAGCTTATGCAGCTTATTGAGTTATTTATGAACTTAGAGAAGCTAATGGACCTCAATGGACCAAGCCTAAATGTTTAAAATGCTATTCAGGTTCTTATTGGACCCGAAAGCCTATTAGCGAGGCTTATTTGCTTAATAAATAAGCCGAGCAATAAAACAGACCCATAAGTGCTTATTTAGCCTAGACTTATAAGTTGAACATGTTATAAAACATTAATGGACCCCTTTGATATCTTTCGGGTTAGAGTTATTAGGCTAGCGAGCCTAATATGCTCGAATAAGATCAAATAAGCTCATCCGAGCTTTATTTTTTAGCCAATAGTTTTAAATAAGCTTAATGAGGGCTTATGTGCCTTTGAAAACTAAATTGGACCTTTAAATTGCTTATTGGACCTTAACGGGCCCAATAAGGTCCAATAAGCCTAAATAAGCTCATTCGAGCTTATTTATATGCTGCCACAGCTTATATGGCTTATTGGAGTATAATAAAACCCATTGTCACTTGTTAGATCTTATTTGGACTTAAAATGCAAATTTTTACAAGTTAAAGGACTAAAAGTGTTAATTTGGAAACTTGAGGGTTAAAACTGCCAAAACTAATTTTATAAGTCTAGGGACTATTTTTGACATTCTGAAACTTAAAGGGCTATTTTGAAAGTATAAGGACCTAAAGTGTAATTTTTGTAAAGTTGAAGGACTAAAGGTGTAAATGTGGAAACTTAAGGGTTTAAAGTGTAAATATTATATTTTCATAAACCTAGGGACTGTTTTTGTAAATATAGAAAAACCTAAGGGTATTTTATGAACGGAAGTGATTTTTATAAACACTTAGCAAATCGGACACGTTATAATATTATTCGGATATTATACGAATTAAAACACGACTTAATAAATATGAATATTTATTAATAACGCTTAAACATAGACTTGAACGTTTGTAGCCGTATACCTTCCCAAGAGCCATCAAGTGAAGACAAATATAATAAACATGTGCACCACCACACAAGTGATAACAGTATATATAAACTAGCAAGATATGGTAGTTTATACATTAAGTCATTAGCCTAAATTTGTAGACTAAGATTGGCCATATTTACTTAGGTATTTGACGGTGATTCAACTGCCATACTTGGATATATTTATCATTCACAGAGGACTACCTACTAAGGTGAGTTCATAGCCCCATGCTTTATAATTATTTAAATGTTTTACATCTTTGGGGTGAGAACATGCTTTGTTTTACAAATTGGACGCAATGGTACATTTTATACAATGATTATGTGTTTTGCCTAAGTAGCGATAACCCACTGAGCCCTTTATCATGAACTGTTAATTACTAGATTGTAAGCGCGAGTGTTATAAATAGATCTATTTGGGATTGATGTCCCCGTTTGGGTGAGTAGCGCTCACTGTGCCGGTTTGCCAGATAACAAACGTATACCATGTCGGATTTGGGATGTTGCGGGTTAGAACATCATTCACGGGCATTGTTGGCAATTTATTGCATTCATACATGTCGAGCTTCAGTGTCACGAGCTTAGGAAAATGCAATTACTTTTTATGATGTTTGCATCTATTGCTTAATCATACGGTTGGAAATCTTGCGGTCCTACAATTAATTTACATAAACCTATGAATTCACCAACTTTATGTTGACATTTTAAGCATGTTTTTCTCAGGTCAATAAGGCATGAGGTGCCCCGATACATTGGGGGTCACTCTTTGGAGAGAGTCAATACTAAAGATTTGGGTCGTATTACATTTTGGGAACATTTGTTATAAACCAAAATCTTTACTTATATTGTCGAACAATTTAAAGCCATGAGCTTATGTAATGAACAAGTATTTTGTTAATCCAATGTATCTTTTTAAAATGACATGTTTAGTGGTCGTTCTCATATCTTGTGATATTGATCTATGAAGTAACGCCCTCGGATATTCAATATTCTGCTGCAACTCAGATTTGGGGGTGTTACATGTACTTTATGGATCAAATATGGGTTCCGTTAGTAGGAGGTGTAAGAACAGTAATTATGGATGAGGCTCATAAGTCTAGGTATTCCGTACATCCTGGAGCGGATAAGATGTACTATGACCTTCGAGATATGTACTGGTGGCCGGGAATGAAGAGGGATATTGCTACCTATGTTAGCGAATGTTTAACTTATGCAAAGGTGAAGGCTGAGCATCAAAGGCCTTCGGGCTTATTACAACAACCAGAGATACCTGAATGGAAGTGGGAAAGCATCACCATGGACTTCATCACAAAGTTACCTAGAACAAGGAATAGGCACGATGCGATATGGGTTGTAGTTGATAGATTGACCAAATCAGCGCATTTTCTGGTAATACATGAAGATTATAGTACGGAGAAATTGGCAAGGTTGTACACCGATAAAATTGTCACGCGTCATGGAGTGCCTGTGTTGATTATTTCGGATCATGATACACGGTTTACATCACGTCTCTGGCAAACATTTCAGAAAGCCTTAGGAACGCGATTGGATATGAGCACGGCTTATCACCCTCAGACAGATGGACAGAGTGAGCGTACAATTCAGACTTTGGTGGCAGATGGACAGACAGATTGGATATGTTAAGGGCGTGTGTAATAGACTTTGGTGGCAGTTGGGATATCCACCTACCGTTAGCTGAGTTCTCTTATAACAACAGTTATCACACTAGCATTCAATGTGCTCCGTTCGAAGCACTATATGGAAGAAAATATAGGTCAACCGTATTATGGGCTGAAATTGGGGAAGGTAGTTTGATTGGACCCGAATTGGTGCAGGAAACGACTGATAAAGTAGTGGTTATAAAAGAGAAGCTCAAAGCGGCGATAGATCGTCAAAAGAGCTATGCTGAAAACAGGCGCAAACCGTTGGAATTTGAGGTTGGAGATCGTGTGATGCTAAAGGCGTCGCCTTGGAAGGGCGTGATTCGTTTTGGGAAGAAGGGTAAGTTAGCCCCGAGGTATGTAGGGCCATTTGAGATTCTTGAAAATATCAGTTAAGATTGTCTGAGGAATTGAGTGGTGTACATGACACGTTTCACGTGTCAAACCTAAAGAAGTGTTTGGAAGATGCTAGCCTGCATGTGCCATTGGATGAGATTAAGATTGACAAAACTCTTCGTTTAGTTGAGGAACCTGTAGAGATTATGGACCGTGAAATTAAGAGTTTAAAACGTAGTAAGATATCACTTGTGAAGGTTCGTTAGAATTCAAAGTGTGGTCCTGAGTTCACTTAGGAGTGCGAAGATTATATGAAGTCTAAGTATCCTTAGTTGTTTGTTGATCGTGTTGATGAATCGGCTAGTTAAATCTCGGGACGAGATTTCCTAAATGAGGGGATACTATGACACTCGTGATTTGGGCAGGTTAGTTTTACCTTTAGATATGGTTATGTGTTCATTATATGTGAATAAGTGGTGTGCTATGTGATTATTATGTGTGCTAAGTGGTTTAAGTATATGATGATATCATTTTGAGGTGTATGGGCATCTCATTATGAGTGTGTTTGTGTTTGGTGATGAGTATTCCATTTGTTCACGTTTAGTGATAATGGAAAGGAATGACGTATTGCATGCAATGCTACGTCAATATTTGGATTATTATGGATTAAGTGTTTAAGGAAAATGTGTCATATTGAAGGAGAGTTAAGTGAGTGAAATATGAATGTTTGTGGTAAACTTTCTAAAAATAGAAAGTGAATTGTGAAATAAAAGTTATATTTAGAAAGAAGTTTTTAAGCAAAATAGTTTACCAAATTAGCTTAGATTTTTATAAAAACTTAAGGTATTGAAGGTAATTAGTTAACTAATAAAAAAATATTTTTTTTATACATACATAATAAATACGAATTTTAGAGGAAAGAAAGAAAAAAATGTGTTTTAGATAAATACAAGTTTAGTTAGATTAGGATTCTATTTAATTAGTTTATTAAGAAAACCCTAGCCATATTTTGTTCCCCCTTCCCCCTTGTGCCGTCGTTTTCCCCCTCCCCAAAACCCTAAGGAGTCGAATTTTGCTAGTGATCCAAGAGCATTCAAGAGTTGTGATTTAGGTGCTAAGAATCAAGGTAAGTGTGTTTAATCCTAGTTAATTAATGTATTCATGTAACCCTAATTATGATGGATCTAGGGTTTTAATTAAAATACAGAATGTTTATGATATATTATGATTGTAGTATGCTTAGGATTGAATTAGATGCGTATGCATGCTTGTGGTTTGGTTAGATTTGCGTTAAAACTGGATTTAGGGTTGAGCAGAATTTTGGGTCGTGTTCAACGACTGTTATCTTGGTGATAAAAACGAATATTGATATGTTTCTTGAGTCTATGAATAAGCCAAAAGAGTCTACTTTCCAGAAAATCCGGCCTCAAAGGTTTTTAAGGTCGGGAAGTCATTCAAATAATTTTTATACTAAAAGTTATTAAAACAGTAAATACGGGTCAGAATTAGGTCATGTTTGGGAGGGTAAAACCTATACTTAAAAATGGAATTAAGCTTAGCCCTTCTACAGTAGTTAAGTTCCATATGTCTATTGATAATCCCGTGAAAATTAGCCTCTGAAAGCATGTCTAAGTATGGTAGTTAGAGTGGTATATTTTGGTGTGCAATCATATCCGAATTAGCCTCTGAAAGCATGTCTAAGTATGGTCTAAGTATGGGATCGAATGAGTACGCCTACTCAATGATAGTGATTTAGGATCGGATGAGTACGCCTACTCAATGATAGTGTTGGTCCAGGATTAAGTATAAGTTCCAGCTGGTAGACTTTTAGGTGCCTAAGTGGCTATTTGGGATCGGATGGGTACGCCTACCCAGTGTGTGGTTTGTTGATTTGAATATGATGATGTGGGTTGCATGATAGCATAAGTTCTTGATAGTTCATAATTGTCATGCATTGTTTTTTTTAATAATCACAGTAATTGATTTAAAGATTGTATTGTGTGTCTTAAACCTATGACTCTCACCAACCGTTGTGTTGACGTTTTAAGCATCATTTTCAGGTGAGCATCATGAGGATGTTAAGACTAAGAGAAATGGCTAGAGAGACCATAGGCTGCATGTGGAGTTGAACATCCTAGTTTGTGTTTTGCATTGATCGGATTATTGAATATTTTTGTTTGAATTGTTTAGATGGATTTTGAAGTTTTAAAATGTCTTGATATTGGTGAGAACCCCATTTTCTTCAATATAAGACGCCTTTGGTTTTATTGTGTTGTTTTGGGTATTTTCATGACACTTTGTGTCTACGCTTTGTTCATTTAATGCATTTTAGTTCCTCTATATAGACGCTATTGTGTTGTGATGATATCCATTCTCGTTACGCCTCGTGTTTCCGCCTTGGCGGGGTGTGACATGGGGGATCCATCCTCTCGTCATGTTGATCCGTCAAACATGCATACAATCTACCAATGACACCCCTCTGAACGTCATTGGATAAGAGATCACATTTAGAACAAGTATTTGGAAATCCTGCTCAACCAGTTAGAACAAGACGACAACTAGAAACCGATGGTGAGATGTGTATGTTTGCACTCACCGTGAGTCAGACGGAACCAAAAAACATCAAATAAGTCATGACTGATCATGCATGGATAGAAGCGATGTAGGAAGAACTCCATCAGTTTGAATGACTAGATGTCTGGGAATTAGTTAACAGACCATTATGCAAAAATGTCATCAACATGAAATGGTTGTGGAAGAACAAACGTGATGATGAGAATATTGTAATCCGCAACAAAGCTTGTCTTGTAGCTAAGGGATACAGTCAAAAGGAAGGATTTGATTTCGAAGAGTCATTTGCTCCAGTTGCTCGGTAGGAAGCAGTCAGGCTATTCATTGCGTATGCTGCATACAAGTCATTTCATGTCTACTAGATGGACGTCAAGACAGATTTTCTTAACGGAACTCTGAAGGAAGAAGTGTACGTCAATCAACCAGAAGGATTCGTTGATCCACACCATCCTGACAAAGTCAACCGTCTTAAAAAGGCATTGTATGGACACAAGCTCCATGAGTGTGGTATGATGAACTCTCCAACTTTCTGGTATCCAAAGGATTCTCCAAAGGGGATGACATATTGCTTGTGCAAATTTACGTTGATGATATTATTTTTGTTCTACGGACCTAAAACATTCTAAAAAGTTTGAAAAACTAATGCACAGCAAGTTTGAAATGTCTATGATGGGGGAGCTGAAATTCTTTCTAGGAATTCATATTCATCAATCCCCACGTGGTATCTTTATAAACCAAGCTAAGTATGCTCAAGAGATACTTAAAAAGCATGGTATGACCTCATGTGATAGCATTAGTACACTAATGGGTACTAAACCCCTAGATGCTGACTTGAGTAGAACACCCATTGACTAAACAAAATATCATAGCATGGTCGGGGCACTCATGCACTTAACAACAAGTAGACCAGATATTGTACATGCAGCATGTTATTGTGCTCGTTATCAAGCGAGACCAACTGAGAAGCACCTCAAGGAGGTTAAACAGATCTTTCGGTACCTTAAGAATACCATTCACATAGGACTCTGGTATCCGAAGGACACTGGTTTCGAACTAACTGCATTTTCATATTTGGATCACGCGGGTTGTCTTGATACATGTAAAAGCACATCTGGTGGAATACAATTTCTAAGAGGTGATAAGCTAGTCAACTGGTTCTCCAACAAGCTTGACTGCACTTTAATGTCTACCGCAGAAGCCGAGTATGTGTCTCTATCTGCGTGTTATTCTCAAGTTCTATAGATGCGAACTCAGCCCACATATTATGGCTTTCACTTTGATAAAATACTCATGTATTATGACTCAAAGGCAGCCATAACTATCTTGTGCCATCTAGTCCAGCACTCCCGCACCAAGCACATTGATGTTAGATATCACTTTATCAAGGAACATGTTTAATGTGGTATTGTAGAATTATACTTTGTCAGAACTGAATACCAGTTAGCTGACTTGTTTACTAAAGCTCTATCAAAAGATAGGATTAAGTACCTCGTTGGACGACTCGGTATGAGATGTTTGATTCTAGAAGAACTGGAGGTTCTAGAAAACGAATCTGCTTGATATTAATGATATACAAAGTTCCTTTACATAATCTATTTTTTTACTTATAAGCCTTTTAAATATTCCAACTGGTTTTTGTCTATATTTCACAAGCTTTCAAAAGGCTCATATAAGCGCTATGAGTCTATAAGCTCAGATTGAGCTCAAATAAGCAATCTAATTTACTCAAACCCCTAAAATTAGCCTAATACTTTTGCTAAATAGAAATAAGCTATTTGGATGATAAGCTTACTTGGAAGAGCTTATAGGACTTTACTAGCTTATCCTTGTGATAAGCTAGAGCTTGTAGACAGATCTTTGAGCTTATTTAGCCTTTGTTTAGCTAAGGCCTTTGTAAGTCTTCTTTTATCTGCATTGTCTTTAATTTTCAAGTTTAAATCTGCTTATTATGCTTATCTACTTGCTTATTTGTGCTTATAATTGATTTTTATATCTTATTAGTTATGTTTGATCATCTGTTTTTTGATTTTCTATAGCTTAGATCTTAGTTTTTCATAATTTATCTAAAAAATTATATAAAAATCCAAAAATATGTTAGATAGTTGGTAGCTTAATGATTCTGGCTTCATTTGATGTTGTTAAATGTTCATAAGGCTGTCCATAAGCAGTTTGATATCTGGTAGCTAAAGTGTTGTTCATTGATTGAAAAAGAAATTTTTAAAAATTTCAAAGGCTTAAATATGATTTTTGAAAAATAAAGGGGTGTTTTGGCACAAATAAATCTACTTAGAGTTGGCTGTCTGTTTGTGATCCTTAGGTTCTTAATTCTGAAGTTAGATTTATTTATAGGGGTGATTAGTAAAATTTAGGTTTGTTTGAAGTTGATATCAGGTTTTCTGTAGGGTTTCTAGGCTTAATAATTGAATCTGAGATCTATTAAGTCAGTAAAAGTTGGATTTATAGCTTATTTGATTTTTAGCTGATAAAAGTACATTCATTAGTCTTAGTTTTGAGTTCTTAGAATGTCCAAATAAGTCTCTTAGGTCTGAATTCCACTGGTTTTATGTAGTGCTCAATTTGGTTAATAAAATGCATAGTAGGTATTTAGGGCGGAAAAGTAGCTTTTTCAACTTTAATTTTTATAGAGTAAAAGTAGTTCTTAGATTTTGATTTTCAGCATTCAAATAAGTCCAGGGTCATATTTCATCTGTTTTTATTTAGTTTTCAAAAAGTAGCTTATTTGCTTATCTGTTTTTAGCTTTTAAAATTGCATTTTGTCTTTTCAAATTCAAAATGAAGATCAGCATGTTCTGAGTAATAAGTCTGTTTTCAAGGAGCTTTTTCAATAAGCATTTGTTCTCAAAAATCCTTTTCAAAAGTGTTTTTAAGTAGCTAGTTGGTTATAGTTAAAACTTGTATAAGAAATTTTGTCTTAAGTTTTCATTGGACGTTTTAAAAAATAAGCAAAAAGTTGCTTGAGAGGATGTTTGGTATAAATATTTAGTATTAAGTGCTTATTGTGATTTTTCTGCTTATGGCTTATATTTTAGTGCTTATTTATGTCATTTTCAGCTTATTAGGGTAGGGTCAGGTAGGAAATTAGCTTATCGTTCTTTGTCATTAGCTTATTTAGTTTTGTAGTTATATGTTTTAAAAAACAAAATATGTTAAGTAGTGATCTGTCATGTTTTCAGTTGTTTTCAGCTTAGCTAGATGTTTTTCAAAAATAATTTCTTTTAGTATATGGTTTATTTTTAGTTTGTCTTTACAACTTATGTTTTTTATTAAGTTTCAAATAAAATGGAAGATGGAATCGGGGGTGAGCAAGCTCGAACCGAAGTCAAACATCCTCACCTTTTATAAACGCCTCACAACACACACTCATTACCAACGTGCCCTGGAGTCTTTTTCATTCTATGTTTCCAAATTTATTATTTGTATACGTTTTAGTCCTATTTAGTTAATAAGCTGTTTAAGCTTATTTCGCAGCTTATTCTATAAGCTGTGTAACCAAGCTTATTTTTCCTAGGTCCCTTTTAGTTCAAGCTATTTTCTATAATTTTTCAAGGATTTTTATATTTAGTTTAGTATTTTTAAACATTTATTTTTATTAAAAATTTTAAAAAATCATAAAAAATAGAAAAATAATCAAAAAAATATAATTCTTTTTTAGAAAATTTTCTTTATTCATATAGTTCCTAGAAAAAATAGTTTTGCTTTCGTAGGGTTTAATTTGCAAAATTTCAATTTTTAAAGAACGGGATTTGCTTCCGTTCACGTTTTTCGTGTTTTTAAGCTCATTTCAATTCCGTTTTTGTTCTAGTTTTCTTTAAACTTACTTTTTTGTCAATTAGAGTCTATTAAAAGAGAAAAATTCATTTTAGGTTTAATTTTGGAAGTTTAGGGTTTTTAATCACCGTTTAGGATTCCCGTTTTGCATTTTTAGTTAAAGTTTAAATTTCCGTTATTAAAGTTAGGTTTAATTGTCCTTTAATTTGCTCACTTTTAGGATTTTAGAAAACAAATCATCTTCGAACCAATTCAAATCATTGTCCAAACAACAAACGTGGTCTCAATTTTATAAATCTTCGAGGAATACGACCCGGTAATCACTTACCGGTAAATATACGTATTATTATATATAATTGTGAGAATTTTCCTTTCTTCCTTTGTCCTCAAGGGTAGTTTGGTAATTTTCTATATCTATTATATTATTTTACGTGTATAAATAATTGCAATCAAATTTTTGGCGCCGTTGCCGGGGATTTGTGATTAAGATTCTTTCGTTTGAAGTTTGTCGATCGTGATTTGGAGAACCTTTCGTCTTTGAAAGTTACGCTTTTAAGAAAATCAAAAATAATAAAAAAAAATTAAAAAGTAAAAAGTAAAAAAAAAATTTCTTTTCTTTTTAGTATAAGTAAAAGTAAAAAAAAAGACAAAAATATTTGCTCTTCCGGATTTTTCGATTCTTCTCGTTAATTGTGAATAATTTAAAGTTTACAAGTTGGTTTAAAAGAAACACAACAAATAATATTCATTGAGGTATTATCCATCAATAAGTTCCCGAACCAAAGATAATTTTTTTTACCGTTTGTGTCAGTTACGAAAAAGGCGCACCTCTTTTGTAAAATTTATTTTATTTAAGAGAGTTACTTTAAGTTTGTTGATTATTCGGTAAACAAAAATATTTCCTTTTCTCGTTTCTTTTATCATTTCATTTGTTTGTTTAGTGCATGCGCACTAGAAATTCCTATTTTCCAATACGCTTTTGAGAAAATCAAAAATAAAGAAAAATTTAAAATATAAAAAGTAAAAAAAAATTTCTTTTCTTTTTAGTATAAGTAAAAGTAAAAAAAACAAAAAGACAAAAAAAAATTTGCTCTTCCGGATTTTTTGATTCTTCTCGTTAATTTGTGAATATTTAAAAAGTTACAAAGTTGGTAAAAGAACACCAACAAATAATACCTTCAATTGAGGTATTATCCATCAATAAGTTCCCGAACCAAAGATAATTTTTTTTACCGTTTGTGTCACTTACGAAAAAGGCGCACCTCTTTTGTAAAATTTATTTTACTTAAGAGAGTTACCCTAAGTTTGTTGATTATTCGGTAAACAAAAATATTTCATTTTCTCGTTTCTTTTATCATTTCATTTGTTTGTTTAGTGCATGCGCACTAGAAATTCCTATTTTCCAAATAATTCAAACGTCACCATTCCGAGACGTCGAAACAAAGGACGTGCTCCAAACATAGTCGAACCCGAGCTTCGTACTATCGTTGCACCAATGGCAGAACGTACGATGGAAGAGCTACTCCGAGCACCCACGGAAGGGTACGGAGAAGCTATTGTTTTACCAGAAATTAATGCGGATCATTTTGAGATTAAAACGAATTTGCTTCAATTGGTTCAAGCGAATCCATTTTACGGTCGTGAGAGTGAGAATCCTCATGCTCATATTAATAGTTTCAAAAGGATTACCTCGACTTTACGATTTAGGAATGTGCCTAACGATGTGATTAAGCTTATGATGTTTCATATTCGCTAGAAGAGCCTTTAAGATAGGCCCAGCAGCAGTAAGCGGAAAGCCCGCTAAAACTTCGGTACGTAGAAATGAACACAATTTGATCTTGGACTTGGCGAGGTTCGTTACCCAAATTTGTGAATCAATTTTTCCCTCCTTCGAAAACCACTCACTTAAAGAATGAAATTTCTCGATTTACACAAAAATTTGAGGAGACTTTTAGTGAAGCGTGGGAACGATTTAAGGAGTTGCTTAGAGCTTGTCCCCATCACGGATTTACAGAGTTAACTCAAGTTGATACCTTTTATAACGGTTTAAACGAGAATGAACAAGACTCCTTAAATGCCGCGGCGGGTGGAAATCTTTTGAGTAAGACGACTAGAGAGGCTTTAAACATAATTGAGAATAAATCAAAAAGTTTGTTATCACGAAATAGATCAAGTTGCTATCTAGGATGACAGTACGGCCTAGTATAACGGTATGAAAGATTGATAAAGCTTGCGGTTATCTTTAGACCCTTAGTCGAGATTGTTCTAATAATCGTTCGTCACTCCGCCTCGGTTAAAGCGGTTGAGGAATCTTGCGTTACTTGTGGTGGTGCCCATTCTTGGTATAATTGTCCGGCTACCAATAACAATCAGGCTAGTGTTTGTGCGACCACGGGTACTTACAATCAAGTTAACCCTTCCAACCGTGTTAGTAATCAAATGGCACCACTAGGTTTTGCTCCAGTGCAAAACAATAGTCAAAATAGGTTTAATCAGAATCAAGGTCAAGGGAATAATTTTAATCGGGGAAATAATTTTCATGGAAATCAAGGTTTTCAAGCTCAAAATAATCATGCTCCAAATGTTCAAAACCAAGGATTTCAAAACCAACCTTTTCAAATGCCTAATAATCAAGTTCAACAAGAGATTTCAAATGATTTTTTCAAGTTACAAGAGGGAATAATGATCAGTGTTGAGAAATATGCAAAATCAAATCTACTCGTTGAAAGGAGCTGGTATGTGCTTAAATACAAATACATTTTTCCATTAAAAAACAGACTTTAATGACAAAAAAAAAAACAGACAGAAATCTGCAAAGATATTGTTTGTTTTACACTTGTGTTGTGCAGGAAAGGATATCACACCAAAAAGACAGAAAACAATGCAAAAAAATGACAAAACAGGCACCGGAATGGAAAAGCTGGTAAAGGACAACAGCCAAAGCAAGCCAAAGATCAGAAAACGCAATAGTCAAGTCAAACTCAACAAATAACAGTCAAACACCGGAGCCGTAATTGAAGAATACTATTGGTTTGCAATCTCAACCCAAATTTCTGATGGGCGGGAAAGCCAATAGCTTATATTAATGAAGAAAAACTGTGAGGACCAAATGGGCCCTCAATCAATGACAACAGCCATTTGTGTGCAATTGTCAGAGACTGTGAAGACTTTGAAGGCCGATCCTAGCCTTGAACAGCCAATCTCACCATTTATTGTACCACACAAAACCCACCGCCTGAACCTTATTGGGCCTTTAAAAAGCCAATAACAAAAGCCTAAAAAACCTCTTTTTGGGCCCAGACACACTTAATTGGGCCCAATACAAGCCCACAACCTTATTGGGCCCAAGCACTCACAGTTGGGCAATACATAAACCCCAACGCCCAGACCCGGCCAGAACAATTTTTTATAAAACCTTAGGGACTTAAATTGGTCAATTCTGGAAATTGTTTATAAAAGAAAGTGTTTTAACATGAGAGCGACTGAACTTTGCAATTTTACAAAATAATTTCTCTTTATAAACAACATGGCCGAATATGTCATTTGTTCATTTTTTCTTTAATTCATTTTGTGTAATACCACAAGGTCAATTTGCATTGTTTAAACTTGTTTATAACTAAAAAAGAAAAGAATGAACAAAGTGGCAAGTGAGTGAGACTCGAGGGTTTCTTTCTTGTGCTTTTGAAACTTTTAAAAACCTGCAGCCAATAGCGACTCCCCCCTCAAACTCTTTCCCGCCACCACCTCAAAAGCCTCAACATCACGAGATACCAGCCTAACCCTTTTACCCAACCCCTCCTCTACCCAGTCCAATCCCTTCCCACAACCCATACCTAAAGTTTGGCCACTTGGCAATCTCCCAAAACCGAGCAACATCAATGGTGGGGAGTTGAGGTAAAAGGAAGCACAAGGACAATCAAATGGCTAGTGTGATGTGAGGATTTGTACACACACAACCAAAACACAAGAAGCTTTGGACTTCTATAAATTCAAGAAAAAGACAAGCCGAAAACACACTAGTTTTTTCTTAGCTTATTTTTATTTAAATTTTAATCAACTTGTAATTTCGATTTCCAGCTTTCTTTTCAAGTATATTGTACTGTTTTTAAAATTCTAATTCAAGTTTTTGAGTTGAAGTTGAGTTTCTTGTTATTTTCATAAAATTCGTCTCTTTTAATCCCTTTTTAAACTAGCAAAATTTGTCGTTACCATTGTTTCTTTAAAAACCCTGTTCGTCCGATTAATCATTTTACCCTAATAATTGTAAAAAATAAGTAAAAGAAAGACTTCGACTTATTTAAAGGGGTGTTTGGGTTAGCCTTGAAAATGGGTCATTTGGGGTTTGTCGTGGGTCAAGCACACTCAGCCAACTTTGGCTGAGTGTGTGGGGTTAATCTAGCACTACTATCACATTTTTAGTCTAAAATAAGTTTATTATAGTACTTTTGGTTTTATGTAAAATTTGATTAAGCTTCTTGAGCCTTATGTGCCCAAGTGCTTAAGCAGTTAGCACTTTGTTTTGTGCTTGTTGGTTGGTTTCTAGCCAACCTACAAGCCCTTGTTCTGTCTCTTTAAGATTCACCAAGTTTATGTATGTATGTACCCTTTTTTTTTTGAAAACAGCCAATTTTAAGCCCATTGTTCAGCAACTTTAATTAGGCCTTAAGCCCCAAGGTTTTGAAAATAAGCTCATTGGAGACCACTCTAAATCTGTTTGGGGTTGGTTGTGGCTAAAAAGCCCAATTGAGCTTATTTTTCATAAGCCCAAAAAGCCCCTAGCCACTGCCTTGCACCTCCCCTGGTGCTGAAACCAATTTTCAGCACCCTTTTTATAGCTTATTTTGTATTAAGCCTTAGGATGTTTTTGCTTTTCTTTGTAGCTTATAGGTAGCCCTTTAATTCCCCAAAATCTCACAGCTTATCTCCTCCTTTAGCTTAGCTTATTTTAGCCTTAAAATCCACTTTTTCTGTTTTCTTTCTAAAACTGTCCCATAGCTTATTTCATTGTTAGCTTAATTTAGGGCTTAATTCTGCTAGTTCTTAGCTTACCATAGTACACCTAGCTTAATTTTATACTTCTTTTTAATTTCCAACTTATTTTGTGTCTTTAAGCCAAAAAGAAAAAGCAAAAAAGCCAAATAAGGCTTATTAAGCTTCTGTCCAATTCAGCTTATCTTTCTGGCTTATTTAATGACTTTTAGCTCTAGTTGTTCTTACAAAAAATGTTCCCCTTAAGCTATTTTATAACTTTGCTTTTTTAAGTTTTTGATAATAAGCCTTTAGGACTTAGGTTGTAATCGGGTCATTTCTAGGGGGACATTGTTGAATTTTGAAAGTTTTAGTTAACATAGTTAGTCCCTGTGGTTAGTTAGCCTGTTACCCCGTTTGTCCTTGTGTCCTTTTCACTGTTAGTCCTTGCCAGTTAGGCCCGTTAGTTATTTAATTTAATTTAATTTAGTTTTAGGTTTAATTTTAATTAGTTTAATTAATATAAAATGCTACAGTAACTTTTAGGGCTTTTTATATTTTTAGATTCCTAAACTTTTTCTTTATTTAATTTGATTTTTTCAGAATTTTGTAGTTTATTATTTTTCTGTCTTTTTCTATTTAATTAGTTTTAATTAGTTTTTAATCTTAAAACAATTCATAAAAAATACAAAAAATTAACAAAAAAATTATTTTTCTTTTTTAGAAAATTTTCTTTAATCAAATAGTTTGTAGGAAAATTATTAAAACTTGTGTTAGGGTGATTTATTGCCCAAATTTCAGTTCGGGCCGTTTACGAGCTCCCGGTTTTTTCGTTTTTTCTCTTCTTTTATCTACTTTTTTATTTACAAAACAAACTCGTTTTGTTCGCTTTTTAACTCCGATTTTGAAATTTTTTACATTTTCTTTTAAGTTAGAATATTTTTGATTTATTAAAATTTTAAAATTAATTTTAGGACTTTATTTTTATAATTTTTAGTTTTAGGCTTGCTATTTAATTCCCGATAGTCTATAATTGCATATTTAATTTAGTTAATTAATTTTAATTATTTTAGTCAATCATTTTTAGCCTAATTATGTTCCCCGTAGATTTTTAGGATTCCCATTACCACTGTTCATGCTCCCGTAGTTTAGGTATTTATCCATATAACTATTTCTGCTCCCCGTAGTTTTAATTAAGGTTCCCAATTTCCATTGCTTGCTTCCCGTAGGATAAATTTTAGGTTTCTTTAATATAAATTTTAGTTTATATAGTTAAAATCAAAATCATTTGTTTCTCTTTTCAACTCATCAATCATTCCGTATCGATTTACCATTCCAGCCTCGTTGGGGATTTACGAACCCGGGATAATTCTATCAACTAATTCTGTATCAATTCGACTATGTGTTTTTACACTTCTTTATATATTTTATATTTTAATATATATTATATATATATTTAGTGTAATCTCAACCGATCAATTTTTGGCGCCGTTGCCGGGGAGGCTGTGCAAACGTTTATCGTTACGTTTGATCAATTGTTTTTGAAACTGTGAATATTTTCTTTTATTATAAAAATATAAAAAAAAAAAAAAAAAAGTACAAAAATATTTTTCATTTCTTTTTAGTATAATTATCATTTAAAAATCCAAAAAAAAAAAAAAAAAAAAAAAAAAATCAAAAATATAAAAACATTGTCCATAATAAAAAAGAAATAAAATTCACAACTTGGTAAAATACCCAAAATTCATAATACTCTCAACTGAGGTATTACTCATAATAAGTCTCCGGTGAAATTGCTGGTTCCACTTCGAAACTAAAGATTAAAAACTTGCCTTTTGGTGTTCTTCGACGTTACGGTCACCTTGAAACGTTAAACAAACTATAAAGAGGGTATAAGGGTGTTGTTCCTAGGAAACTACGACCCGAAGGAGAATTAAGCTTGCGCTATTTCCTAATCCTACCGCACACACTGTGAGTTTAATCTTTCTTGAGAGTTACGTGAAGTGAGCAGATTATTTGGTCTTAAGTTGTCTGTAGGATCCCTAGTAATTCCATTGTATGAAGCACCAAGATCAATGGCACAAAATTAAAAACAATGAAGAACTTTTGATTGAAATGAACAGAGGTGGCTACCAAAAACTCTAAATGATGAAAAATTTAAAACGAAGGATATATGTCTTTACTTTTACCACCTATTTTTAGACTAAACTTGGACTATTTATTACACTAATAGGATTTGCTTTAGGCTTTCTTTTTGGGCTTTTACATACCTTGGCCCTTATACATATCATAAACATTAAAATACATAGTCTTTCGAGCTAGACTTTTGTCTTGTACTTCGGAGTGACGAAGCTTCTTTGTTTGGTATTCATTTGTAGGGTGAACCTAACAATGTCTATATCTCATTGTCCGTTTAAAATAAAATTGTGAATCAATCTTTGAAAAAACCAAATAAAAAAAAAAAAAAAAAAAAAAAAAAAAAATTAGTGTTAATTTTCTTTTTGTATTTTCTTTTTGTGCATGCCGCACTCGTTCTCAAGCCCGTAGACGTCGACAACCACAAGTTCGACAAATTTGTTGAATCATCTATCTTGAGAAACTGATAATCCTCCATAGTTACGTGGCCTATTAATCGTACTATGCGCAATTGCTCGAAGCACCCACCGAGGGTTACGAGGATGGCGATAGTTATTCCTGGAAATCACCTCGAAAAATTTGAGGTCAAAGCATGGTCTTCTAAATCTCTTGTTCAAAACAGCAATTTTTTTGGAACGTTAAAGAGACCTCACATGCTCACAATCCGTTATTTCAACAAGATCACTTTACAATGAACGATTCCCTGAACTTACCAAAATACGTGGTTAAACTTATGCTTGTCCCGTTTTTCTCTCGAATAGGGGAGCCCGGATTTGGCTAGAAAAAGAACACTCGGTCGATTGAAACAGGGGACGATCTTGTTTCGAAATTATTAACAAATTCTTCCCGCCCTCTAACAACAAAATCTAGAATGAAATTCACGAGACTTTCAGCAAAAAATTTGATGAGACGTTTATGAGCCTTGGATCATTTCATTTGATCTTTTAAGGGTTGCACTAATCATGGGTTTTCAGAATTGCATCAACCGATACATTCTATAAATGCCATTAACTCAAAAGTTCAAGATTCATTGAACTCAGCTGCCAGGTGTTGTAACTTCTTAGACAAAATGCTCTGAGATGTTTAAAAAATTATCGAGAGCAATTCTAAGGTACGTCAGTCAAGAAACAAAGCTGGTTGTAGCTAAAAATGAGTACAAGCTCTTCCCACCCCAGTATTTAATCTGATTTTGCTGAACTCAAAAGACATGGTTGGGCATTAATTCAATATAGAAAGAACCTAACTCAGCTTCCGCCCCCGTAAAAGCTGGTTTCTGGGCAAAGTTGTGTAACTTTGTGGGGTTGAGGTCATTTTATCAAAAATGTCAGCCAAAATAGCAACATTTACCAGGACAATATCCAAGAGTATGTGTCCAGGGCCGCTGCGGCCAATTCTCAACCAAGCTAATTCTGGTCTATCGGTCTCCGATGGTCTCAGACCAATTTAGACTCCTGGTTTTCCTCCAGTTCAGAATCCTCATGCAAATAGTCAAATAACAATTTCAATCGAGGAAATAACTATCAATCAAAAACTGGAGGAAACAATTTCAACAGGTCAGATTTATCGACCTCGGTTCATCAACCAGTTAGTAATCAACCAGTAGCTCATCAAGGTCCTGCTCCTCAGGAAATCGGTGTGTCAAAAAAGATTTTGAAAAGATATGTCAACAGCAATGAATGCAGTGTTGAGAAACATGCAAAACCAAGGTCAATACCTGCAATCCATATGGCACAATTTGCTGACATGCTTTCAAAAATTTGTTACTGTAATACAGCTTCTACTTTCCGGGTTCTGGAACTTTCCTGTAAACAAAAACTGTTACCAACCCAAAGGAAAGATTTAAAAGGTTAACAATACTAGAAGTGGTGTGCTACCATCAAGGACGAAAGCCTGTTAATCATGACACTGAAGGTGACAAGGACACGGATGCCTAACCTACTAATAACGGAAGCACGAAGACGTCCAAACTCTGTTGTTCAAATTCAAATCTGTTAATCCAAATCCTGAGCCCAATGTTGCTTTGTTATTCCTCAGTTCCTTAAAGATCATTCCATTTCCATCACGAAGATAATGATGAAAGGCGCAAGGAAAAGATAACGATCAATCGAGAAATTCTTATGAAATCTTTAGGATTTAAGCTTGAGATTAGCCTTACGATGCCTTGATGTCAGGCCCTAAATTTGCTTCAACTTTAAAAACTCTGATTGGAACCAAGGAAATATTGAGCGAATTGGCCAAGGACTCCTTTAAAAGAAAACTGTTCAGCGGTCATCCTCTCACAGTTACCAAAGAAACTTGGATACCCTGGTCGATTTTTTGAGTCCATGTGAATTTACGGGGATTACTACATGCAAAGACATTGGCCCGATCTGGTTTGCGAGCATTAATCTCATGCTTATTCTGTATGGAAAAGTCTATCTCTTTCTGAATTGACCCCAACTTGCATGACGCTAGAGCTGGCCGATCGTTCAATCACGGAACCAATCGGTATCGCTGAAGATGTCTTTATAAATGTGGGAAAATTTCAATTTCCAGCTGACTTCGTAGTTGTTGATTTTGAACCAGACCCCGAGTTCCCCAATAATCTCTCGGGCGATGTTTCTTGGAAAACAAGTCATGCTTTGATAGTTGTTTATGTAGGCGAGATTACCCTTCGTGTTGTTGGCAAAGAAACCATCAATTTACTTGGACCAAACTATAAAATACACAGTGATATACAAAACCATTATGGACTGTCAACAAGATCGACGTCATCGATATGGCCTGTGATGAGTATTCTCAAGAGGTCCTAGGATTTTCAAGTGTGGTCGCGAGTGGCAATCCCACTCCATATTTTGAGCCTATTGTTTCTACTGCTTCTCCAACTCTCACTCCTTTCGGGGACAGTGACTTTCTCTTGTTTGAAGAAGCAGATTCGTTTCTTGCTCTAGAAGATGATCCAACTTCATCTGAAGTTGATCCAACTTATCAGGATCCTGAGGGGGACATCCTGCTTCTAGAAGCAATTTTGAACAGTGAACCACCACCCCCCTCCCAAATCATGAACAATATATGCCTGGAGGTAGGAAAGAACTCAAACTCTGTGAAGCTAACCGTTTGAACTTCATTAATGAACCTCCCGAGGTTGAACAAAGGAACTGGTCCAACCTCATCTTGAATACGCATTTTTAGAAGGCGACATTAAGTTTCCTGTCATCATTGTAAAGACTTAAAAGATGATGAAAAGGCAGCATTCTCAAAGGTTCTTACAGTCCCACAGCGAGCCATCGCTTTGGAAACTCTCCGATATTAAAGGGTTTAGCTCAGAAATTTTGTACTCACAAAAATTCAATGGAAGAAGGACTATGAACCATCTGTGCAAGTCAGAGAAGGTAAACCCGAAAATCACGATGTTATCAAAAAGGAGGTTGAAAAATCTTGACGCTGTGATTTGATTTTTACCCCTCTCTGACAGCTTGGGTGTAGCCAGTACACTGTGTACTAAAAAAGGAGGTTATGACTGTCATCACAAATGGAAGAGAATGAGCTGATTCCTACTCGATTGGTCACGGTGATGGCGACGTATGTATTGATTACAGAAAAACTTAATGAAGCTCACCTGGACAAGACCACTTCCCTTTACCATTCATGGATCAAATGCTCGTAGAGACTGTGGGAAATGATATTCTACTGTTTCCTCGATGGGTTCTCGGGATTACTTTCGATCCCAATTACCCAAAAAGATAAGAAAAAGACAAACCCTTCCATGCATACTGAACTTTTGCCTCATCGTCGCATGGCCTTTTGGGCTATGCAGATGCTCCTGGCAACGTTTCCTAAAGATTGTATGTTGGCAATCTTCCACGATATGATTGAAAAAACGATATGGAAGTATTCATGGATGAATTTTCGGTTTTTGGGGACTCTTTCTCCACGTGCCTAACCCATTTAGAAAGATGTTGAACGGTGTGAGACACCAATTTGATCTCGAAAATGGGAAAAGCAGCCTTTTCTGGTAAATGTAGGCATTGTTCTCGGACATAAAATTTCTAAGTTGGAATTGAGGTTGATAGAGCTAAGTCGAAGTAATAGCTAAACTCCTATCCGAACTCTTCAGATCAAAGGTCGTCGTTAGTTTCCTTGGGCACGCCGGTTTTTACCGTCGATTCATTCAGGACTTTCTCGGAAATTGCCCGTCTATGACTATTTGCTTGAAAAAGAGACTCCGTTTGTCTTTTTGAGAGACTTATTTACACAGTGTGTGTCGATTCTTTAACACACTCAAAAGATAGATTGACTGAGGGCTCCGATTTAATTGCTCCCGACTGGGGACTTGCCTTTTGAACTAATGTGCGATGCTAGCGATTTCGACAATTGGGCAGGTCCTCGGGGGCAAAGAAAAAAAAGCATTTTCAACCCTAAACCACTATGCTAGCAAGACTATGAACGAGGCTCATACTCATTTACACTTACTACAGAAAAGAATTACTTGCTGTAGTGTATGCCTTTTGAGAAGTTTCGTTCATATAGTGTCTCATGTCAAAAGGCATAGTGTATATGATCACTCAATGCCATCAAGTATCTCTTTTGCCCAAGAAGGATGCTTAAGGCAAGGACTCATGCGGTGGATTCTATTGACTCCAAGTAAATTTGATTATTGAAATTCGAGACCAAAAAAGGAGCCGAAAAATTCGCCGGCGATTCTTCTGTCCAGACTGAAAATCACATCAGACAAACTCAGAAACAAGAAATCAATTAAGCCATTTCCCTCTCGAGACTATTGTTCGATTGCTCTTGCTTTTTTTCAAGATCAAAGTACCCATGGTTTGCAGATTTTGCAAATTACCATGCGGGGAAATTTGTTATCAAGGGAATGACATCCCAACAAAAAAATAAATTCTTCAAGGATGTCAAGCATTATTTCTGGGATGATCCTTTCCTGTTTAAGATCTGTGCTGATCAGGTGATAAGACGTTGTGTTTCTGGGCAAGAAGCTTTAGACATTCTCAAAGCTTGTCACAGTGGACCTACTGGGGGACACTATGGTGCAACTTACATCAGCACGAAAATCTTCGTATAAGGGATTTCTATTGGCCCACCATCTACAAGGATGCCCTATGGACTTTGTCAACCGTTTGTGACATTTGTCAACGTCAAGTAAAATTACGCAAGTGATGAGATGCCACCAAAAACTCCATCAAGATTGCGAAATCTTCTGACAACATAGGCATGATTTTATGGGGCGTTTCCGTCTTCAAGAGGGAACAAATACATACTCGGTGGCTGTTGACTATTTGTCAAATGGGTCGAAGCAAAAAGCGCTCCCACCAATGATGGGCCGAGTTGTTTGTAAATTTTTGAAAACTCTCGTCTCTCGATTTGGTGCACCCCGAGCTATCATAAGTGATCGCGGAACTCACTTTTGCAATGACCAATTTACAAAAGTCATGCTTAAGTATGGAGTAACTCATCGTCTCTCCACCGCGTATCACCCACAAACAAGTGGGCAAGTTGAGGTGTCAAATCGTGGTTTAAACGTATTCTTGAGAGAACCGTGGGAGATAAATCGTTTGCCTCCTGGTCGGATAAACCTAGGATGATGCTTTAGGGCATTCCGCACAATCGTTTCAAAAACAACCATCGGGTGTACTCCATATTAAGCTTGTGTACGGGAAGGCATGTTCAATCTACCGATCGAGCTAGAGCACAAAGGCCTACTTGGGCTCTCAAGATACAAATTTTGATATTCATACAGCGGGTGTGATCACAGGAAAGGTTCAAACTGAATGAAACTATAATGACTTCGTGATCAGGCCTACTGAAACTCTCTGATCTATAAAGTGAAACAGAGGATACACGATGCTAAGATCAAATAACCGCGTTTTTCAACGTTGGTGATCGTGTCTTCCTCTTCAATTTAGACTGAGATTTTTCTCGGGCTAAATTTAAAATCCCGTTGGTCTGAGTACATTCACCATTGTCCAAGTTTTTCCTTTATGGCACCGATCGAGTTATCTCAAAAAAACTGCCTGGGACGCCAATTTAAAGTGAATGGTCATCGTATCAAACATTACTTTGGATGGGGACGTCGGTACAACCGGAGGTTGTATCCCGGATCCTCCAAACGTTCCCCTATGGGACCAATATATTCGGGGGACGGGTTTCCAAGTCGAGGTACCCTAAAACATGCGCTTCGTGGGAGGCCACCCATGCTTATCCGTAGTAAATGTAATACATTAAGTGTTTTGTGTGAGAAGGTAATATATTTTTCCATTACCCGTGTTCTGTGTGCTTGTATTGTCCAGTATTCCGGATTGTGAAGGCTCTCGATTCTGTCATTTTAACTCGAGCTTCACATCTTCAGCTTCATTTGGGAATCAGTATCCAAATTTAGCGACTACGTTTATCTTTTGCATTTTTCATAAACGACCTTAGGTTTACGTAGGTACCATTTGAAACTTCAGAGGACGATGTTTAGTTCTTAGTATGGGGGGGGAATCTTCGGATTTGTCATTTTGCCCTGCAGTCGTTGTTATCTCATAATCCGTTTTACCACCTAAATTTGCAAAAAAATACCAAAAAAAAATGAAAAAAAAAAAATTTTTTAAAAAAAATTTCAAAAATAGAATAAGTGTTTTTGTCTTTTTTTGGGGTAGAGTAAGAATAAATTTTGACCGTATCGGGCGTGTTGAGCCCCTAAGCAGGTTCTTTTTGGCCAAGCTTACACGAATTCTTTGCTTTTGAATTCATTAAGTGAGAACGAGACAATGTTTGAGTTAAATATAAGTTTATGTGTCAAGCAAGATTCGTCTAAAAACTTATATGAATAACTTGTGTTCTTTTTATCCCATAAGCTTCTAATCCACCTAATCATACGTTTCGACTTTTTAATTCGGCTTAAGTCAATCGATATTTTCAGAAAAAGTTCAAATTTGATGACTTGAATTTTTAAAAACAAAGTTTTGAAAAGTTTATGCACAATTAAGCATTACATTTGATTATATGGAGCAAGCAATAGATGTGTCGTGATATCCCACTCCGCTAACCACGAGGTGGGGGTTCAAACTAAGACAATAATTTAGCCATATTAGGATTCCAACTAGAAAGAATTAGAAGGTGTCGGATTGTGATGTGATTTCCATACGCTAGCAAGGGGTGGGTTTTCAAACTAAGAACACGGAGTTGGTTGTTGATATCTTACTTCGGATAGCGAAGGGCCTAGGTAGAGTGTCCAACTAAGCAACGCATTCTAGCCTTTAGAGCTTAATCTAAAAAAAAAAAAAAAAAAAAAAATATATTTTTTTTTTTGCAAAGTCTTAAATAAAGTGTGCTTTGGAGTTCACGATTCATTTTGTGACTTGAGAATAAGTTGATATATGGTTGAGTTAAATCAAGCAACTCCAGTATCATTCATGAACACAACATCAACTTAACAGTTCATCAGTAATGACATATTCTATTTTTTCTAAGGTAATTAGTACTCGACCAATCGACTACGTTTCATGCTATTTAAATCAAATGAGGATGTTACCTTACTCGACGATAGGAACTCGAAACAGGAACTCGAATCTACTACTCCAATGTCTTCCTTCTGATGCTCGCTTATTACGTCTAGCTAGGGTTTATGTATGTGTTTTCATCTTATGGCTAATACGTATGAGAACTCTGGTATTTAAAAGTGACTTGGGCTTGAAATCACGTAAGATCCCGTCTAATTCTAAAAGTCCAGTATAACAAAATCTAATGACCTATTCCACCACGTTTTTTTTCAACTTTGAAAGCTATGTATGTTAAGATAATAAACCCTATTTACTTGATGATAATACTAACACCACCCTTACGAATTTATTTAATTTATTTTTATCCCTATAGTTGAAAGGCCAATTGGTATGTGCTTAAATACACATACCTTTTACCTTTAAAAACGAGCTGAAATAACCAAAAACGGACTTAAAATGCCAAAGATACGCTTGTTTTGCTAAATGTATTGTGCAGGAACGGATAACCAAGAAAAGGACGAAAAGCAAAGCCAAAGCAAAGCCAAAGACCAGAAAAGTCAAAGTCAAAGTCAACTCAACAAATTAACAGTCAAAACCGGAGCCGTAATTGAAGAATACTATTGGTTGCAATCTCAACCCATCTGATGGGCCGGGAAAGCCCAATAGTATATTATTGAAGACTGTGAAGACTTTGAAGGCCCGATCCTAGCCCTTGAACAAGCCAATCTCAGCCATTGTACACACAAAACCCACCTGAACCTTATTGGGCCTTAAAAAGCCCAATAACAAAAGCCTAAACCCTATTGGGCCCAGACACACTCAATTGGGCCCAATACAAGCCCACAAACCTTATTGGGCCCAAATAAACCCAATTGGGCCCAATACACAAACCCAAGCCCAATACTGGCCCAAAAACAATTTTTATAAAACCTTAGGGACTTAAATTGTCAATTCTGAAAATTGTTTTATAAAAGAAAATGGTTTAAAACAAAGAGGGACTGAAATTGCATTTTTACAAACTGTTTTCCCCTTTTAAAATACCAAGGGCTGAAACTGCCAATCCACAAACCTTCTTATATCTTTGTTTCAATAAACACAAGGGCTGTTTATGACAATTGTTAAACTCGTTTATAACTGAAAAATAAAAGAATAAAAAGAGTGGAAAATGAAAGAAAGTTGGGGGTTTCTTCTTGGGCAATTGGAACTTTCAAATTATAACAGCCAATCCCGGGCTCCCTTCCCCAACCATTCCCGCCAACCTCCTTGAACCCCCCACCATCACATGTAGCCACTAACCCTTTTACCCAACCCCTCCTAAATCCAGTCCCCCGGTTTAAAACACCATTCCACCACCCACAACCCTAGAAAGATGCACCATTGGCAATCTCCCCTAACATAACTAAGCAACCAACAATGTGGATATGGTTTTCAAATAACACAAAAGATCATCAATGGCTAGGTATTTGTTGCTGAGCTTCACTCACACAAAAACGAAAAAGAAAGATGACCTTGACTTCTATATAAACAAGAAAACACAAGCCGAAGACCCCACCTAGTTTTTTTTTCTTAGCTTATTTTTATTTAAATTTTAATCAACTTGTAATTTAAGTTTCCAGCTTGCTTTTTAAGTGTAATGTTACTATTTTAAAAGTTTAATTCAAGTTTTGAAGTTAATGTTAAGTTTCTTGTGATTTTCAATTTTGTTTGTCTTTTAAATTCCTTGTTAATCCTAAAAAAAAAATGAGTTTACTTGTTACTTTATTACCCTGCTGTCATTGATCTAAATCTTTATTAATAGTTTTGAGTAAAACTAAGGTAAAAACATCATTTTTTTTATTACTTATTTAAAGGGGTGTTTGGCAAAGCTTTAAAATGGGTCAGTTTGGGAGTGTTATGGGTCACAAGCACTCAGCCACCTTTGGCTGAGTGTGTGTGCCTAATTGGACCAGTTTAATCACACAATTTAGTATAAAATTAAGTCTTAGTTAATCCTTAGCTTTTTGTTAGATTTTTACAAAGAAAATTAAGCTTTAAAAGTTTAAGAGACTGCTTAGACACTTAAGCAACACCATCATTGAGCTTATTGAAGTCACAAGAGACTCCTTTTTTAAAGAGCCACTTGTTTCTGTCCTTTTTAACTTGACCAAGTAGTCCAAAGTTTGTAATATACAATTTACTTGAAAAAAACTTGACTTTTAATCTTTAAAATCAGCAGTATTACGTTGCTTTTTAAATCCCTCATATTTTGGGATTAAGCTCATTGACCACCACTCTAAACTGTTTGGTACTTGGTTTTGGGTAAAAAGCACTCTGTGTGCTTAGTTTTCGATAAGCTCCAAAAAAGCCCCTAGCCTACTGCCTGTTTTTTCCCTGTCTAAACCAATTTTCACACCCTTTTCAAGCTTATTTTGTATTAAGCCTTAGATTTTTTTCTTTTCTTTGTATCTATAGTAGCCCTTTAATTCCCAATACTCTCAGCTTAATTCCTTCTCTAGGTTAGCTTATTTAGGCTGCAAATAGTCCCTTTTTCTGTTTTAAATTAAAACTGTCATATAGCTTAAATTGTTTATCAGCTTATTTTAGGGCTTAATCTAGGTTCCCTTAGCTTATTTAGGTCTCACTTAGGTTTGTTAGCTTATTCCCTCTTTTAGCTTAATTTTAGAGCTCCATTAAGCTCCCAAAGAATAAAGCTCAATAAGCTTTTAAGCTTATTAACTTTCTGTCAGCCCAAAGAACTTATTTTTATGGCTTATTCACTGAGATTTATACTAAGTGCTTATTATGAAAAATGTTGCCATTAAGCCCCTCAACAACTTTCCAGTTTACTTTTAGTTATAAGCACTTATGACGGCTTTGCTATCGGTCCATCTCAGGGACCATTTTGTAATTTCTATCTTTTTGGTTTAAATTGTTTTATTCCCTATTGTTATAACTGTGCTGTACCATCGTAGATCCTTTTGTCCTTTCACTGTTAGTCCCTTAGGTTAACTTAGTTAGTTTATTTAATTTAATTAATTTAAATTAGTTTAGAATTGAATTAGTTTAATTAATAGAATTTGCTACATAACTTTAGGGCTTTTTATATGTTTAGATTTCTCAACCTTTTTTCTTTATATTAATTTGATTATTTTTTAAGATTTTTTGTAGTTATATTTTCTGTCTTATTCTATTTAATTGTTTTAATTAGTTTTTAATCTTAGAAAATTCAATAAAAAATACAAAAATAACCAAAAATTATTTTTCTTTTTAGAAAATTTTCTTTAATCAACTATTTTTGTAGGAAAATTATTAAAACTAAACTAGTGTAGGGGGGGGGGGTGGGTGAATTTTTGCCCAAATTTTCAGTCCGCGGGCGCCGTTTTACGAGCCCGCTTTTTTCGTTTCTACCGTTTTTTCGCTTTTTAACTCCGATTTTGAAATTTTTTTACATTTTCTTTTAAGTTAGATTATTTTTTTAATTTATTTAATTTTAAAATTAATTTTATGACTTTATTTTTTGTAATTTATAGTTTTAGCTTGCATTTAATTCCTTATCTAGTATTGCATGTTAATTTATCTAAACTAGAGTTAATTTATTTAGTTAAGTTATTTTTAGCCTAATTATGTTCCCCGTAGATTCTTGGATTTCATTTGCCATTATTCATGCTTCCCGTAGTTTTAGGATTTACCGTATGACAATTTTTGTTCCCTGTAGTATATTTAGATTCCATTTTCCGACTGCATGTTTTCCCGTAGAATAACTTTAGTTTTCTTTAATAATTTTTAGCAATCTAGTTAAAAAATTCAAATCAATTTGATTCTCAATTCAAATCAGCAATTCATCGTATCGATTTACATTCCCGCCTCGTTGGGCTTACGACCCGGGAACAGCTCCTTACTACTTCTCGGTAATCATTGACACTGCTTTTGGACCATCCTTACTAAAATTTGATATTTTATTATATTTATATATTTTAAGTGTTAGGACTGGTTGATCATATACCATGATATACCACTTACTGAATAGTCCTGTTAGGAGGCAAACTCCAAATTAGCAGATGCTTCAGGATTCATAAGTAGCAAACTGAAGAGAGATTTTCAGATTGCAAAATATTTGGGTATGTAATATGACTAGAACTTTTCCATTTTGGAAAAGTCTCACTGTTACACCCCAATGGAGAGATTCTTACTCTATCATATTCTTCAACTGTCTAAGCTCCCACAGTGGAGGATGGGATCATTTGGTAAGCAACATCAGCCATTGCTTTGATCTGTCCTTTCCACGGGAAGAGACTTTAACTTTTTCAAAACCTATCATTGATGGAAATGATCTCAAATTTAAAAAGTAAATCAAAGTTTTTTTAATGTAACCCTCGTTTTCTTAAAATGAATTGAATGTTTCAACTGAAAAACAAAAACCTTTTGCCCTGTATTATACCAAAAAGATTTTGGAAAAATAAAAAGTTTACCAGGGAACAAAACCATTTGTTGCCTGTTATGCTAACCATTTGACTGCAGGTCAAGCTCAACCAGTGCTGATACACACACCATCTCATCTATACCAACCTACCTCATCATCTCATGTACAAATACCACAACAACCTCCCTCTGTAACTCACACTGTACAACCACCTCCTCAACCATCTAGTGGTACCACCAACATATAAAACACCTCCATACTCAACCTGTACAAACAACATCACCTCCACCACCTCTAGCATTCCCCTGACATTCAACCAACTCATCCACCATCAATCCTCAAATACCATCACCTTTCATTTCATGATACAGAAGGACCATCATTATGACCCATCTTATCACATGTCTCCACCACGCTTCACATGAACCTGAGATTCAAGCATCCTATATTCTAGTGAAAGAATGGAGCAACTTAGGAAAACCTGATGGATATTGTACCTAGGCTTGGAGTCAAGAGTAAAATTCTTTGGAAAAGGAACTGAGTGAAACTAACAACTCGGAACACAATCTTGTGCACTGATAGAAAAGTCAAAAAGCTAGAGAACAAAGTTGAAGAAGAAAAGGAAGAAGTAAAGAACAAGGATGCAAAAAAGGAGTCAGGATCAAGAAGTTCCTTTTGACAACAGATCAAGGTGATCACATTTTTACTCCTGAAAAGACAAAGGGCTCAGGACGGCTCAGAGAAGAACAAATAATTCCTCTTACACTTTAGAGTTGCACAGAATCTTAACAATTGTACTTCAGAAGAATTAAGGGATCACAAGCAACCTCTTGTAGCAAGATTTCAAAAGAAAATCAAATCTACAAAATCTCCTAAACCAAAAAAATTTCCTTCATTTGAAAGAACCTATCCACCACAAGTTAATACTGCCAATTAATACTGCCTGAACTTAATTCCTGTAGTACACCTTCAGCTCAATTAATACTGTATAAGTTAATGCTGCGAAGTTAAAATACTAGGTGAGGCAAAAGGGTTCAAAGAGAAAAGAAAGAGCCAATGACAGAAGAGACCTTCAAGCAGAAGTTCAAAGCATCAAAGACAATCAAAAGAGCGACAAGAGTTAGCGATAAGAGGAAGCTAAAAGATGCAAGGCTAATTGGATGTTGAAATACAAAACAAATTGACTCTCAGACCTTGATGCACTTCTAGGCTAGACGATGGTAGAGCAAGATGAAAAGCGCATGAAAGCACGGCAACTGAATTTGACTACATTCAAGCAAGATTAAATGCAGGATCAGATTCATGCTGAAAAATTCACAAGAAGAAAGGGAGCAATAATTCCTATTGAGGAAAAGAGCAAAGTACTTACAATGACACAATTTGCTGCCCAAAGAAGTTTCTTGCAGAACAAAGGAGTGCTATTATCATAAACAAGCCCACCAACAATATCTCAGCTTAGAATCAATGATCACTTATCTAAACATGCGCAACAAAAGCATGCTTGAGTTGAAGTCTAAGCATATGAGGAGATCAAGTACTGTAAGAAGATACAAAAGCAAGATCAGACTTTTGTGGCTATTGGATCTGAAAGAAGATGAAGAGCAATTTAAAAGGATTGAATGAGAAAAGATGCAGATACACGAGGAAAGAAAAGAAAGGATGAAAACAGTTCAAGAGGAATTCATGAGGAAGTTCAAGAGGAAGAAGGAGTCTAAGAAAAGAAGTTAGGCAACAAGGAGAAGTTAAAAGCCAAAAGGAGAAAGCATGCTCTAGTCACACAAGAGAAATGATGACTGAAGATAATAGCTTACATCTAGCTCCTGATGAGGACAAAGTGAATTGATGTTGAAGTCTTGATCATTCAACCACCCATTATTGAATGGCAATCATTCCTTCCTACAACGAAACCTCAACATGACCAAACCAAACCTGATGAAGATATAATCTTAATAAAGTAACAAGGAGTACTGGGTCATCAGAGATCTTTCGCACCTTAATGGATTTAATCAATTTTTTGGACAAGAAGATATGAAGCTATTTATTAGCTAGTCCATCGGAAGAATAAATAGATATACTCCTGAAGGATTTGACAGGATGCTTTGTGGAGATATGATGATTATGTTTAATCAAGGTGATACTTGCTGACTTTTGGATACACAGCAAGACTGAAGCTTATCACTGGAAACTAACACAGTTCCTCAGGGGTACATACTATCCATGAACAAGATACTGGACTTGTTTTTTCAATAGCTTGTGGAAAGCAATACCCACTGACAAAGAAGGTAATTTCACAAATGTTGGAACTGAAGTTAAAACCTGAAGAATAATGCTCTATGGCTTTAGCGCTGACAAGTTTGTGAAACAACAGTTAGAAAGAATTGAAGATTCCTAATGATGATGACACAGGTCACATCTACTCATGAAGGAGTGATGAAGAAAGGGTTTGAGTGTGGCTAATCCACCACCCAACAAATGGTCCTTGTTCACACATGTCTAAACAGACATAAGAACTAACTAAGTCCAAGAGCAAACGGCTCTGGTAAAGACCTAACAAATCCGTTCTAGGTTGACAACTTGCAAATAAAGTTGTATGGTTTTTCCAACTCACCATATCTGTTAAAGTGAAAGTTTGCTACCCACAAGTTTATTTGGCTTGTGGTAAAGGCTGTGGAAAAAACCATAACTAGTCCATAAGATTATGGGCTTATGTAAAGACTTCCAAAGTCCATAATAGATAGTTGACACTTACCAAAAAGTTGATGTAATAATCAACTCACACAGTTTCATGTCCAAATGGTTGACAATTTACCAAAAATTGTATGGTATTCTATGCACCATAGTATTTATACTAAAGCATGACTAGCCCTGAGCAAACGGCTACAGGTAAAGGCATATCAAATCCGTTGATGGCTGTAATGGTTTGCCAAAAACCATATGGTATTCAACTCACCAATGTTTCAAGTACTGAGAGTTGAAATGGTTTTCAGTTGACCATGGACATACACCTTTCTGGTGGCCAAAGAACTGACTACTCCAGAGTTAATGGCTAACTGGTAAAGAGACATCAAATCCATTTACATTTTCAATGATTCACCTCTCACAGGAGTTAACACACCTGGAAGTGATGAGAATAGACTGAAACTTTATGATTTGATGTACAAAATTGTCAAGGTTGCTGATACAAGAGTTAAAGACTAGTTGCTGTCAAGATTTGAAGACATAAAGTCATATTATTTTGAAGACAGAAGTTCAAGACAATCCTCTAAAGCCCAAGGTGAAGCTTAAAGTAGTTAAAGCTAAAGATTGTTCTGAAGGAACTTGAAGTTCATGAATGAAGATCAAGTTAGGGGAGGATTGTTAGGAAAATATTGTAAACAGACTTAATACTGTTAGTATTAAAGTTAAGTCTGTTAGTTCAAGTTAGTACTGATAGAGTAATAGTTAGTACTGTTAGTATAGAAGTTAAGTCTGGTAGAGCAAGTTAAGTCTGCCAGCACTAACTTAAGTGTGACAGTATTAAAGTTAATACTGTTTAGTCAGAAAGTTAAGTCTGGTTGTAATATTAGTATTAGTTATCATTTAGCGTTCATCTAGGAAGAGATAAGCATTATCTCTTAACGCGTTTAGGGTTCCTTAAACTTATAAAAGGAACGTAGAATAATTTTGTAATCATATGAGTTGATTGATCATTCACAATCAAATAGTAATAGTAATAGCAAGTTTGATATTTTGTTCTTGTGTTCATCTTGGTATAGATATTGATATTCCGCGTCAATATTTGTATTCACTGTTATTGTCTCTCATAGTTTCTTTGGATTTATTCAGAGAACTATAAGTCGTTTAAGGCTCATTAAGATCCTGTTGAGAAGGACCTACAAGAATTAACGCATGATCTTGAAATATGATGTGATATTTTTAAAGAAAAATATGATGTGATATTTTTTAAGAATATGTGTAAAACAATGCTTTGTTTAAGGGTTTGAAACATTTCGAAATGGTTTAAGATCATGATTTTTTTAGGAGTTTCTTCAGAGTCGATGCATATTGTGATGAAATGTGTTTCCTTTTACAATTATGATTAAGAATAGGGATCCTAAAAGTGATAAAAGGAAATTACATCACTATTGATTGGCTTCTAAGATATCTGTGTAACATATGAGATATAAAGGTGGTGCTTCTTATCTTAAAGACAACTATGAGCTATAAAGTTGTTTAAGTCATAATACCAACTCTAAATTTATGTTGGCCATTGAAGATGAGATCAAATTTCATTTTGCTTAAAAGGGATAGTTTTTGGGTAACAATTGGCAAAGCATACATTCAAGAAGGAATGTATAAATTGAAGATTAGACGGGAGTCTTTGATTGCAGTTGGAATATCACAATATGTGATTTTGTGTATTTCTGAAGTAGTAGTTGTAATATATTTTATACAAATGTCAATGCAATGCCATTAACTTGTTTTTTGAATAAAAGGAGATCTGTATTCTTTGTTATTTGTGCATGTCACTTAATAAATAAACAAACTTTTATTTTGGAACAAAAATTTGACAATGTCATGCACTAAAATAAATAAAGTTTGAAATAAAAAAAATAAAAATAAAAGACAGGTTGTTTTGTTGAGAGATAGATATGTGAAATTGCCAATTTTAAAGTGATACTTTGGTAAGTGATTGAACCAAATGTGAGTGTTCATATGTGAAATCTTAAGCGGCATAGATTTAATATTGAGATTTAGGGCGGGGGTTCATGAAGAGGCTAGTTATATCCTTACGCTAAATTTATGAAGGAGTTCTATGTATGGCGTTTCATGTGTATGCGATTGATGAAAGGGTGACCTGGTAAGCAACATAAAGTTGAAACCGTCACTCTATGTCCCTTATATTGGATAGAGTTATGATTATAACTGATCACTATGATCATAACTGTTTCCTTTTTTGTCCTGCAAGTAATGTATACGTTATTGTGAGAATTACAAATACACATGAAAATCATACAAAATTTCACAAGTTGGTGAATCACTGAACTCACATAATGAATTGATTCTTGAACGTGCAAGAACCATGTGTGTATTTACACTTCAAGAAGGAAGTTGTGCTTTTTATCTAGTTGTGGCTAGAGAAACGGTTAAGTGGATTAGAGATCCTATTTGTCAAAATTTCAATGCGACAAAATGTATAGACATATATTTGAGAATGGCTATTTGTGACCGACTATTTATGTAGATACTTGTCGGATATTTAAATAAGTCTCTAACGAGAGACTTATTAAGAGTTCCTGGAGGCATGTGTCTGAAACCATAAGTGAATCGATTAGTGATGACAACCCGACTTGAATTTAGTGCTCTTATTTCCAAGTTTAATGGGTAATAACAAGTCACTAGTCGATAGAAGGTACTGTCGAATAATTGACCCATGTAGTAGAGATAGTACGGCGTTGCCGAGAATAAGGATGAGGATATCCTCTTAACAGAGCTTTAGAGGCGTCTTAGCGACGAAGACTTTATAGAAGCTTTGCCTATATGACTTAGAGGTTGTGCCGCCTTGAATAGAGAGCTTGTGGATTCTCTCTTAGAGAGTTATGAGTCAGGATTAAGCGCATGGCCATATTCACGCTCAGTGAGAACACTTTGGTTACGATAAGATTATTAAGATTTGTGGTTTAATCTTCGGACACTATCAAATCAATTTTATATGCATACTTAGAGTAAACGGGGTTTAATCTTCGTGACACAACCTATCAGAGTAGCAGAAAAACTTCCCAACATGGTGGGGGATTGTTGGGACTTATGTTGATGTTGGTAAGTTTTACCACTCATGAAGCACATAGTACAAACATTGAAGCTGCAATTAATTGAGAAACTAGAGGTACATGCTTGATATGCAGCTTTATTGAGTCGTGGGTTTAGTCTGATAAAAAGAAATAAAGATTGACTTGGCCTTTGTTTTCAAATAACAAACCACCCACTTCTTCCTTTATTTCTCGGATGTGTGAGATCATGGGTTTACTTCATCAAGTGGCTATCTATATAGCCTGGAAGACTAAGTAAACTACAACAAAACTCAATATTAACTCAATCATTAAAAGGCTGATGTACGCCTCTTTGCTTGTTTTTGTGTTACCATCATTATGTTGTAATCGCGAGGTGAAAGTCATGATTCAGGACCATGAAGGTATTCCAGCACAGCTGCAGACACTGTTTTTGCCCCAATAGCGGCTCCAGGATGGCTCTACTCTTGTGGACAACTACATCCATGATCAAACCTTCATCTATCTTGTTCATTTTATTATGATGTATTCAAAGCTTAATTAGATCTCTAATTATGTGATTTTTTTTTCTTCTGATTGTGTTATACGGTTTACGCATAATTTTCCATATAGCTCTTTTGGTTTTTTTATTGTGTGAGCTTGTGTCCTATTCAACTGTGGTCTTTTCGCTGGAATGATAAATATTATTATCTAAATTCTTTTTAAAAACTTTACTGTGTTATCTATAGGCGGACAAATTGGCGAAATTTACCTATACAACAACAAAACGTTGTCTTTGAACTCATCCAAGCCTTTGCAACCATTGGCATTGTGACAATTGGAATATGGATGTCATCTAATGATTCATTTTGAGAATGAACCTTGGAATCTCTGTATATAGTCTATTAATATTCTATTACTGTAAGTTTATAACGGCTTACTTTCATCACTTATATATCTATGTGGTTGCATTAGCATAAAAGAAATTAAATCTTGTTTTTATAATATATCAGATGATAAAAAAGCTTTATTTATTCCTATGTATCATTAAAGGATGATGCCAAGTTTATTCTGATTCATATTCTTAATACACGATTAATGGCTCATCGGCCGTGTCCACCTCCCTTCCGTGGATCATGTCGGGGATTGGATCCTGGTAGTCTGTCGCCATGAAAAGTGATCTGAACTTCTTTGGGCCGTGTCCACCTCCTTTTCTTGGATCATGCCTGGGATTGGATCCTGGATCCTGGTACTCTGCCACCACACTGAAGGAATTTAACATACATGACATTCATAATAAATAATAACATCCAAGTATACGTGCGGAAGCGAATAGGATCATATAACATGTAATTAATTAACCAAACATAAACGTATGCGTACCTTGTGATTCTAGCTAAACAAGAATCAAAACCTCTTACACCTTTGTAATTCAAACCAAGATTCAATCAATAGTGTGATTGAAACACGTTCTTGTACACACGTACTAATACCAAGTAAACGATATGCTAGTAATAAACACAAAACTATTTTCTTGACACTCAAAAAATTCGATCGATCACAAGGGGTGTTTGCCGATCGGTGTAGCCACAAAAGGAGAAGAGAAAAGACTTTGGGTATTGTATGTATACAAGAGATGAGAATACAATGACCCTAGGCCCTTTATTTATAGTGTGGAAAACTTAGAGAACTAGTTAGACAATGATTAGGATACCCTAATCCTTCATCCGGTTAGCCTAATCCCAAATGGATTCTAAAACCATATTTGATCTCTTTAATTCCATCTATAGTCCTTTCCTTTAATTAGTTAACAGTCGTTAGTCATTCTCCGTTAAATACTAACGGTTGTTATATGTTTTGTGTGTAATTAAATATAACCTTTTATAAATAATTATTAAACATTTACTCTTCATACGTAAAGTGTGCAATCCCGTGATCTCGAGCTCGATCCTAACACACATCTACTAATTTATGTCCATAAACTAACACACACGTCTTACCTTGCCTGCCCTGACGTTGGTGATGCCAATCGCTATACACAAAGAAGAAAAAGCGAGGTAAGTTGATGTAAGTAATGTAGCATTATAGAAGTTATGAAATAAAGAATGCACGTTGTAATACATGAAGCAAAGCAAAAGAGTAACAGTATGAACATAAAACGCAGGCACTTGGTGCAAAGATTAGCCATGAACAAGTTATTTAAGTTTTGATGAATGAGAAGGGAGGGTGGTAAGGTTTCTTATATAGTGCTTTGAGACTTGAGAAGGATGAGGATGATTTCTACTCAGATATTAATATCAAGAGTGAGCTCACTTTCATTATATAACATCTAACATTCAACTGCAACATTTACTTAAGAGTGTGTTTGGTATCAGCTATTTATTTTGTTGCATGCCATCGTAAACATCTCGAAAACATAATGAAGAATAGAGGGACCATGTTGCAAAAAGCGTATCACCATGAACAATATGGATGGCTAGTTCATGGGCGTTGAGTGTATTTTTAGAGATAACGAGGAGAAAGAGTTGCGCTTTTAACGATATTCATGGATAACTTGGCATACATAGAAGCATTCTATCAATGCTTTGGGAAACCAAGCTTACAAGCTGAGCATAAACAAATTTGCGGACCAAACAAATGAAGGAGTTTTATGGCCATCGTTAATGGATCAATGTTTGCCATTCTGCTCTAAGGATCTACTCCAACAACGCCCATTTAGGTATGCAGTGTGACTTGACGGTTCCCATCTAGCATGGGAACCTGGAGGAAAAAGAAAAGGAGCTGTTACTCTAATCAAGGATCAAAGGTTACAAATGTGTGTTGTAAGTCATCTTTAGATTAGCGATTTATAGCAAAAACTATTCTTTTTGCTACGTCCATCTTACTTATGATTCTATAATCAACAGGAAGTGCTGGGCATAATTTCTCCGACAATCGCTGCTACTGAAGGAATAACTCATATTAACCACTGGGAGGAAAACTAAGTTCCCTATCGGAGCAGGATAGAGAGGAGTAGTAGTGGAGTGGTGGATCGTGACCGGTAGTGGTGTTATAAGTGCTTCCAGTGGTGAAGACCAATGGTTGTGGAGCGCGTGTACGATGGATGGATAGATTTACCATTTATTGTTCAAAAACAAAGGCAATCAACACTTGTGTAGCCAGCGTTACCCTTACAAAGGCAGAAGATTTAGAAGTTTGGTCAAATGCAACACAAGTAGAGGAATTGTACATGCAGCCAGATCACTGGACAGAGAGGACTGTACCTTATTAACAGCGATGGTCAGCAGACTTTTGGTTTTGGAAAGAGCAGTGGCTAATGCAGGAGCCTTTTTTGTTTCTGTTGCTTGTTGATATTGCTGGTGAGTCTGGAACTTCAAGTTGTTACTCCCTGGTTCAGTAGTGAGTAGATGCCTTGTGTGCGCGTCTTTTATATGGTATAGTGTGGTAAATAGTTTGGACCTGGTGTCTCTATGTCTCAGCGTTGGGGGTACGGTTTATTATGGGTGGTTGCTGGGGGGGGTATGAGGTAGCGGCGTGGGGTTGTTAGATTGGGGCATAGGGGGGGGGGGGGTTTGTGGGTAGTATGGTGGTCGTGTGTGGTGTAGGGGTTATGAGTTTGGTGGGGAGAGGGCGGATAGATTGGGAATTGGTGGGGAGGGGGTGAAGAGGAGGTTATGCGGGAAGGGGTGTTAAGGCGGGGTAGTTGGTGTTTGAGTGTGGGTTTTTGATTAATGTGAAATTGGGAGGGGGTTGTGGGAGAATGGGGGGGGATGGTTTGGAACTACATTAATTTTATGGTGCTGGGTGGGGTGTGTTGGGGGGGGGGTGGGGGGGGGTGGTGGGGGGGATGGTGTGGGTTTGGTTGGGGTTGGTGTTGTAACGTGTTGCGTTATCTATTTCGGAGATTTTCTTGAGAGACGAGAAGTTTGGCCTTATTTTTTTTAAAACTGCCTTTATATAATTGCAATTTTTATCAAGGTAAGTATGTACATCATGACATTATGAATTGGCTTTAGACGATACAAGTATCTTTCAGAGATGTATTTGTGTAACTTTCATGCATTCGTGTAGTGGGGGGTGGTATTGTATAGTTTAAGTTAGGGCTGGGAGTGGGGGGGGGGGGGGGTAAGAATTGTGTTGTGACGTGGATAGTGCTGTAGTGATTGGAGTGATACGTGGGGCGGTTGTGCTGCCGTGCGGGGGGGCCGGAGTAGGGCTCGGGGCGCGGCGTGAGTTGGCGTTTGTTTTTTTTTTTTGGAGGGTGCGTGGGATTTTGAGTGTGTGTAATTTGAGTGTGTGTTGGGTCGTGGTTTATTTTTTTGATTTTTTATTGGATGATTTTTGTTTGATTTTTTTGTTTTTTTTTTTATTTTTTTCTACCGTGTAGATTGTTTGAACAGGAAAAGACTTTGCATAAGTGATAAAAAGACTTCTGCATAAGTGATTCTTGATCTAATGACAGTTGGAAAAACAATCACGTTGTTGTGGGAAATTGTACATTTGCTGTTAATCGTACCTTCTTTTCATACAAACAAAATCCACACATCTTGCTTCATTTCCGTGTGGAGCTCTTCAGAATTGACAGATTGATCAGCAGCTTTGGGCTCCCAATGGGCCCATTATAGTAAGTTTTTGCACCAAAGTTAGTAAGTTTCTTTTGCAGCGCCATAGGTCCGGCGCTATGGCCAAAACAAGGGTTATCAATTTTTATTTTTAGTATATATTTTTCTTTTGAATGTAACTTATATAGAAAGTGAACTTTTAACTAGTTAGGTTTAACTGTTTTTAATATAAATGTTTTGAAACCCGGTTTGATCAGGCCGGATCAACAGTTCCGGCCGGGTCAACAGTTCCGGGCGGGTCAACAGTAGTAACTTTGAGGAGGAGGATGTTATAGAGCTTGCGCCTTTCGTTTTAGTGTGTTGGAAGTGATAAGTGGTTTAGGACCGTGTTTGGGGTTTCGTTAGGTTTATGATGTCGCTAGGGATTTAAGTGGCAGCGACATAGCATTATTGTGGCCTGTGCCATACAAGCGTTATCGATTTTTTTAACGTAAAATAAATAGAAAGTTAAGTGAGTGTTATAAATGTGTTTTTGAGTTTTGTCTTGGTTTTTTCACATACAAGTAGTAGTAGTAGTAGGTTTCTAAGTAACCGTGAGGAGGAGGTTACTGAACTTTTGCGCCTTTGGTTTTAGTGTGTTAGGGCTGTTTTTGTGTAATGTTTCATGATGTAGTTTGGTATTTAAGTGGCGGAGCTTCTAAGGTGTTGTCCTAAGTCACTTAGAGCGCGACGACACCTTTGGCAGTGCCATAGATGCGGTGCTATGGCCAAGATAAGCGTTATTGATTTTTTTTAGAATGAGCTTAAATAGAAAGTGAAGTAAGTGTGTTTTTTTAGTTGTGTGTTATAGCTCCAGTATAGGTGTGAGAACTTCCCATCATAGGATTAGTTGATTTGGAGATTTACGAGGTGTGTTCTAGTTTATGCAGGGAGTATCAGTTGCATATTCACCTGATTTACTAACAATGTTATCGATTGTTAATAAGATTTAACCTCTATTGTTACAACCATAAGGGACTGTTTTTGTAACATTACATCTATCGGTTTTGTATGTACTGTGAGTTTTAGAGTTTGTATATAAGTTGTAGGTTTCTGGCTACTGTGTGATTATTGAGCTCGCGTGCAGATTTGGTTTTGGCCTTTTGGGGTATTAGAACTCGTATGTGTACTTAATTGGAATTGTGCACCTATATGGATAAGTTTGCTTTGGGTTTTTGTGTAAGGATTATGAGGACATTTAGGAATGTAAGCCGCTGAGTTTGCAACTGTCCTACCAATAACCTCCTATCATGAATTTAGTTGATTGGAAGGTTTTGGCTAGTTTGATGCTCTCTTAGCGTATCGGGTCTATCGTATCAACCCGATAACCGATAGCCTAATAGGGTTTTAATTGGTTTGTTATCGAGTTATCAACCCGATAAGCTATAATGACCCATTAACAAATCTATAATATATATTAGCCTTTTTGCATTTCTAGTAACGATGATTCCAAAAGAGAATGAAAGAATACAAACTTTGAATATTTCTCTAAATTTTGTAGATTCAGCATTAACGAATATAGATGATTATATGGATCTTTACAGAACTTCATTTCTTTTAATTACGCTACACTTGTATAAAAACAGTTGTCACCTCAACGATGAAGAAAATGTGTACATATATCAAACTGTTTCAAGGATCAAAGTCTTTTTTCTTTTTTTATTAGTTACCACTTACAGTATATGATTTGTGTATCACATTGATTGGCTAAAACTCATATGGTATTTGCATAATGTGCCTACTGCCTACTGATAATGGTAAAAGTGAAACAAGCATGCCTATTGTCAAATGAAATTTCACGCTAACTGGACTTCTTAATGCTTGTGTTGTTCGTTATTTATTGTGCCAAAGGTGTATAGCTGCCATGTTACTCCTAAGTCCTAACTATGGAGTATAAGTTAATGTCGTGAGGCGGTATATTTTAAATGAGTTAATTTGTGGGTTAAATTAGTGTGTAACCCGATAACCCGATAAACCCAACCCGATAGACCCGAAACCCGATAGACCCGAACCCGACTAACCCGATTTCTTATAGGGTCGGGTTGCGGGTTAGATTTTAATTTCTCAAAACCCGATAGACCCGACCCGATAAGCCCCAAACCCGACCCGATAACCCGTTTGACACCCCTAAATGCAAGTGTCTCTTTTTGTAATTTTACTCATTAAGGAAAAAAATAAATAAATTTAACAAACACTATTGCAATATCATAGAGCATAATCAAATCCAAACACTATATTTCATAATCACGTTTTGTAAAAGCTGATTACATACGTAATTCAGAGTCGAAACAGTTAGTCCATAACATCCCACCCTTAAGAATTTAGGTGTTTTTTAAAGTCTATATATATATAATCTGACATATTTTCTGGTTTTTTCTACTAATACATCCGGAGAAGGTAAAATTATTCTGTTGGACTTACAATTCTACAGGTGGTAGAGAGCCGTACTCGACTAATCTTTGAACGTGGGGAGTTAGATGTTAGTGATGAAATTGGACGGGCTTCTATCCTGGAATGTCTAAAAGTATCATGCGTAACATTTTTATCTTGATTTGTTGGACTTGCAATTCTACAGGTGGTAAACCCAACCTGACCCACTTGGTATTATATCAACAATGTGGATATTTAACTGGATTATCAGCAACAAAGCTCATGACGGCCCACCCTTGATGGGTAAGCTAACTGTATTTCTGAGAGGTGGAGCAACGAGGTTGAATTTTGATGTGTCTGTTTTCGGGTTAAAGTTCCCAAAACCTTCTGCAAGTATATAGAAATCATATTCATGAAGATGGATCGAATGGTTCTCAGATATGTTTCTGCCGGAAGGTATGTAGCATTTTTTTTAGTTTTCAGTGTGTTGGTTGAGGTATATGGGTTGGGGACTTGGGGGTGTTTGTGAATTGTGATTGCTTATTTTAAGTACTTAGTGTTTTATATAATGATTAGATAAGCAGTTTCAAATAAGCAATTATTTCACCATGATACCATTAATTAATTATTGGGATAATTCCATATATCCCCATAAGCACTTTTAAACACCCTTGATAATCGTTGTGTTAATATGCAGTAACCAAATAAGTTCCCTTTGCAGCATTGAGTACTGGACGAACCACAACGAGGCATCAAAGAAACATACAAGGTTCTGAAATGGGTTCTTGCTAATTGGTTTAATGTTGTGGTATTCCATCCAGGTGAAATTGTCGAGCCTTCAAGTCCATCTATGCTTTGTGCTTCATCAGATCGGCTTGACCTTTGTTACCAGGTATTTGCAGCTTTACTTTTTCAGGAATATTCCAACTGAAAGTTACCCTTATGCTTATTATTATCATTAGAAAAACATCAGTATACCCATAGATACTACTAATGTTCCAATACCAGTTGATTAGGAAAGGAATGCGTAACTAGCAGTAACTCGGTTGCTTAGGCAACACAACGAACTCAGTTAGTTATCTGTTATTCGCATAAAATGTGGGGCGAAACACTTTTACCGAATTTGTTACGAGTCAAAAACCAAACAGAATTTTAAATCAAACGATGGGTACCCCTAATCAACTGAGTTCGTTGCCTTTCCTATGGCCACTAATTAAAATGTGCAGTGAAACTGATCATCGAATTTGTAATCATGTATAACACTGAAATGTTGTATACATAAGAAAAAATGGATCAAATTTTTATGTGGGCTAATACGACCTGGTCAAAACTACAGAGTATTTGTAAAATGGATAAAATTAATTTGTCAACTGCTATTTTGTAATATCTACATAACAGGTAGCCTATATCTTTAATGATAACATTCTAAAATCTTAAAGCTTTAGTTAACGAATACATTTTTTGTTTATGCAATTCCCCTTGCTAGATTTATTAGTCTCATTTCAACAATAAAGAAGGTAGTATTCTTTGGTCACATTTTCGTAGTTCTTCTATTCTTAAGGTCATGTGGGCAGAGGGACGAAAAATCGAAAGTGTACGTTACCTGTTTGACTAATAGCATTATTAATACTTTCTTTTTGAAAAAAAACTACAGAGTATCCGTTATATTTTTAGACTAGCATCTTTTCGCCATAATCTTTGATATTATATAGAACTATTATCGAATTAGAATTAAATCTTCAATCGAAAACAATAGTTGAACTGAACTATTTATGTTGTTTGGGAGTAGGCTTCTTTGACCTCACTAGGTCTGACCCATTCATTTTGTCACTTTCAAGAACACACGTCTCAGGAATGATAAACTACTGTACTTCATGCGGGCTTCACTTTGGATCTACCAGATCTTTGAATGTACGTGTTAGTCAATAAACGACAATTAGCAATATATTACAATACTATGATTGTTTACGGTAAGTTCTTATTGTTAATTTCCAATGTTCTTTATTAGGTGTACTAATACTTTAACAACAATACATGGATTATTTGCATCTTATTTACTGTATAATTTTTTGTTATCTGTGGTGATACACACAATGATTCAGAGATACGCCCCTTGGCTAACATTTTTCAAATAATTATAACCTTATTCACGCCACTAACATTTTTGACGTTTTATAAACCCGTGTATTACTTTACAAAATCGATGTATTCCCTATTTCTAATGTAGTAATGTTATTTTGAATGTGTACAGGGCATTGTTGTTGCTTATCTTAAAGATGCTATGAGGTGATCTTGACGAAGAAATTCTTAATGTGGTCGTTCGAGATATTAGATTATTAGTGATCTTATAATTAAGTGGACTTATGACCAATCTGACATGTAATGTTTTAGCTTAGTTTTGTTACCCATTTAGACCGGGTAGAGTTATAACATGCTTGGATTAATTTTTTTGATATGTTATGTGCAACAAAATCACGAATGCCAACACCCCGTTGCGGAGTGCGGGTTTAAAAACTCGTTCTAGTACATACTACGTTTATATACAAGCATATATTTTTCTTCACGTGTGATTAAACTTTTCTTACTACTAAATACATGTGCATTTTTACATTAGCATATTCATTTTTATTTGCGTGTAAAGTTTCTTAACTATTAATACACGTACATTTATACGCTTTTTTCTTCGCATGTGAATAAACTTTCTTCACTAGTAAATAGCCGTACATTTATTCACGAGCAAATGCTTTTTTGTTCACGTGTGAATAAAATTTCTTCACTAGCAAATTTTTCTTAGCGAGAACAATATTACATATCAATATATCAAGGGAAAATTTCCAAAATAGACCAAGTGCCTTATGGGTTAGCACTCTATACCTTAAAAAATATTTTTATCCCAAAATAGACCAGGACAACTTGACGACTGGGCGACTTATACAAAAGATTCATCTTTTTTACTGTGCAAGTACAAAAGATTCCCAACTCGCCCAGTTGCCCCAGAAGGCGACTTGTACTTAAAAATGTACACTTGTCAAAATCTTCTTAAAGTTGTCCAGTCGCAAAGTCGTCCTGGTCTAATTTGGCAAATAAAAATACGTATTTTTAAAGTTGTCCAGTCGCAAAGTCGTCCTGGTCTAATCTTCTTAAAAATGTACACGAGTGAAAATATTCTTACAAAACTTAAATAATTCTCAATTAAACATCAATATCTCGTGTTTTTGCACTTCTAATATAAAAAATACGCTTGTAAAATTAAATTTCAATCCTTACTCATAATTTGCACGCGTGAATATATTCTTACAAAATTTAAATACTCGTTTATTAAACATCAATATCTCATATTTTTAGTATACAAAATATGCTAGTTAAATCAAAGCTTTAATTATCGCTCATAATTTGCATGCGTGAAGATATTCTCTCAAAACTTAAATAATCGTCTACTGAACATGAATATCTCATAATTTTGCACTTTTATTATAAAGATACGCTAGTAAGAGCAATGTTTTTATCTTTGCTCATAATTTGCACACGTAAAGATATTCTTACAAAACTTATATAATCGTCTATTGAACGTCAATATCTCATATTTTTACACTTCTAGTATAAAAAATACGCAAGTAAGATCAAATCCTCAATCATCGTTCATAATTTGCACGTGCGAAGATATTCTTACAAAACTTAAATAGTCGTATATTAAACATGAATATCTCATATTTTTGCACTTCTAGTATAAAAAATACGCAAGTAAGATAAAAGCTTCAATATTTGCACGAGTAAAGATATTCTTACAAAACTTAAATAATTGTTTATTAAACATCAATATCTCATATTTTTACACATCTAGTATAAAGAATACGCTAGTAAGATCAAAGCTATAATATTTGCTTATAATTTGAACGCGACTAAGACCAGAGCATTAATCCTCGATAAAAAATTTCACATGTGAAGATATTCTTAAAAAACTAGAATGATTATCTATAAAATCTTCACCCGTGAAGATATTCCTACAAAACTTAAATAGAATGCGACTAAGACCAAAACATCATTCCTCGATAAAAAATTTCACATGTGAAGATATTCTTAAAAAACTAAAATGATTTTCCATAAAAAGTTCACCTGTGAAGATATTCCTAAAAAACTTAAATAGAACGCGACTAAGACCAAAGCATTAATCCTCGATAAAAAATTTCACATGTGAAGATATTATTAAATAACTCAAATGATTTTCTATAAAATCTTCACCCGTGAAAATATTCCTACAAAACTTAAATAGAACGCGACTAAGACCAAAGCATCAATCCTCGATAAAAAATTTCACATGCGAAGATATTTTTAAAAAACTAAAATGATTTTCTATAAAATCTTCACCCGTGAAGATATTCCTAAAAAACTTAAATAGAACGCGACTAAGACCAAAGCATCAATCCTCGATAAAAAATTTCACATGTGAAAATATTCTTAAAAAACAAAAATGAATTTCTATTAAATCTTCACCAGTGAAGATATTCCTAAAAACTTAAATAGAACGCGACTAAGACCAAAGCATCAATCCTCGATAAAAAAATTCACGCGTGAAGATATTCTTAGAAAAACTAAAATAATATTCTATAAAATCTTCACCCGTGAAGATATTCCTACAAAACTTAAATATAACGCGACTAAGACCAAAGCATTAATCCTCGATAAAAAATTTCGCATGTGAAGATATTCTTAAAAAACTAAAATGATTTTCTATAAAATCTTCACCCGTGAAGATATTCCTAAAAAACTTAAATAGAAGGCGACTAAGACCAAAGTATTAATCCTTGATAAAAAAAATTCACATGTGAAGATATTCTTAAAAAACTAAAATGATTTTCTATAAAATCTTCACTCGTGAAGATATTCGTACAAAACTTAAATAGAACGCGACTAAGACCAAAGCATCAATGCTCGATAAAAAATTTCACATGTGAAGATATTCTTAAAAAACTAAAATGATTTTCTATAAAATCTTCACCCGGGAAGATATTCCTAAAAAACTTAAATAGAACGCGACTAAGACCAAAGCATCAATCCTGGATAAAAAATTTCACATGTGAAAATATTCTTAAAAAACAAAAATAATTTTCTATTAAATCTTCACCCGTGAAGATATTCCTAAAAACTTAAATAGAACGCGACTAATACCAAAGCATCAATCCTCGATAAAAAATTTCACATGCGAAGATACTTTTAAAAAACTAAAATGATTTTCTACAAAATCTTCACCCGTAAAGATATTCCTAAAAAACTTAAATAGAACGCGACTAAGAGCGAAGCATCAATCCTCGATAAAAAATTTCACATGTGAAAATACTCTTAAAAAACAAAAATGATTTTCTATTAAATCTTCACCCGTGAAGATATTCCTAAAAAACTTAAATAGAACGCGACTAAGACCAAAGCATCAATACTCGATAAAAAAATTCACGCGTGAAGATATTCTTAGAAAAACTAAAATAATATTCTATAAAATCTTCACCCGTGAAGATATTCCTACAAAACTTAAATATAACGCGACTAAGACCAAAGCATTAATCCTCGATAAAAAATTTCGCATGTGAAGATATTCTTAGAAACTAAAATGATTTTCTATAAAATCTTCACCCGTGAAGATATTCCTAAAAACCTTAAATAGAAGGCGACTAAGACCAAAGTATTAATCCTTGATAAAAAAAATCACATTTGAAGATATTCTTAAAAAACTAAAATGATTTTCTATAAAATCTTCACTCGTAAAGATATTCGTACAAAACTTAAATAGAACGCGACTAAGACCAAAGCATCAATGCTTGATAAAAAATTTCACATGTGAAGATATTCTTAAAAAACTAAAATGATTTTCTATAAAATCTTCACCCGGGAAGATAATCTAAAAAACTTAAATAGAACGCGACTAAGACCAAAGCATCAATCCTGGATAAAAAATTTCACATGTGAAAATATTCTTAAAAAACAAAAATGATTTTCTATTAAATCTTCACCCGTGAAGATATTCCTAAAAAACTTAAATAGAACGCGACTAAGACCAAAGCATCAATCCTCAATAAAAAATTTCACATGCGAAGATATTTTTAAAAAACTAAAATGATTTTCTATAAAATCTTCACCCGTGAAGATATTCCTAAAAAACTTAAATAGAACGCGACTAAGACCAAAGCATCAATCCTCGATAAAAAATTTCACATGTGAAAATATTCTTAAAAAACAAAAATGATTTTCTATTAAATCTTCACCTGTGAAGATATTCCTAAAAAACTTAAATAGAACGCGACTAAGACCAAAGCATCAATCCTTGATAAAAAAAATTCACGCGTGAAGATATTCTTAGAAAAACTAAAATAATATTCTATAAAATCTTCACCCGTGAAGATATTTGCGACTAAGACCAAAGCATTAATCCTCGATAAAAAATTTCGCATGTGCAGATATTCTTAAAAAACTAAAATGATTTTCTATAAAATCTTCACCCGTGAAGATATTCCTAAAAAACTTAAATAGAAAGCGACTAAGACCAAAGCATTAATCCTCGATAAAAAAATTCGCATGTGAAGATATTCTTAAAAAACTAAAATGATTTTCTATAAAATCTTCACCCGTGAAGATATTCCTAAAAAACTTAAATAGAAGGCGACTAAGACCAAAGTATTAATCCTTGATTAAAAAATTCACATGTGAAGATATTCTTAAAAAACTAAAATGATTTTCTATAAAATCTTCACTCGTGAAGATATTCGTACAAAACTTAAATAGAACGCGACTAAGACCAAAGCATCAATCCTGGATAAAAAATTTCACGCGTGAAGATATTTTTAGAAAAACTAAAATAATATTCTATAAAATCTTCACCCGTGAAGATATTCCTAAAAAACTTAAATATAACGCGACTAAGACCAAAGCATTAATCCTCGACAAAAAATTTCACATGTGAAGATATTCTTAAAAAACTAAAATGATTTTCTATAAAATATTCACCCGTGAAGATATTCCTAAAAAACTTATATAGAACGCGACTAAGACCAAAGCATAATCCTCCATAAAAAATTTCACATGGGAAGATATTCTTAAAAAACTAAAATGATTTTCTATAAAATCTTCGCTCGTGAAGATATTCCTTCAAAACTTAAATAGAACGCGAAAAGACCAAAGCATCAATCCTCGATAAAAAATTTCACATGTGAAGATATTCTTAAAAAACTAAAATGATTTTCTATAAAATCTTCACCCGTGAAGATATTCCTAAAAAACTTAAATAGAACGCGACTAATACCAATGTGTGAAGATATATTCTTACAAAACTTAAATAATCGTCTATTTAATATCACTATCTCATATTTCTCCACTTGTGGCATAAAAATAAACTAGTAAAATCAAAGCGTTAATCTTTGCTCATAATTTGCACGTGTGAAGATTTTTAATTAAACTATAGCTTGACTTAAATATTCACATCTATACTACCATTCCAAGGTTGATGATCATGTACATCATTTTAATGCTTACCTAGTCTTTACAAAGTGTGTAACCATGGTAGCAAAAACTAGTTGCAATATCTCATGCATCCTCTTGTGCAAGGGCCGTAGCTAAGCTACATTCCATTTGCTTCAGTAACTTTTGCAGATGATCATCCTTGATACGAACCCGCAGAAACTGTGGGGTAATAAGCATGATCTCTTGTAGCGTGTTCATATATCGAAACAAAAATATCATGTCTTCGTTTTTGTTGTGTTGCAGACCCTTGATCACGTTCCAAATCTTGGCGAATCGTTTATATTCTTCAAACATTTTGACATCTTCATTCAAGCGAAGGTTAGAGGCTTCTGCTATTTGCATCATCCTGGATTAATTCATGAGTTTTGGGTTTGTTCTATCCAACTCTGACATAAATTTGGAAATTTTAACACGTCATGTTTTCATCTTCAACTGGTCAAACAAGTATAAATAAGATAACTAGATACAATATAAAAAAAGTGAAAAATGGGTGAAAAAGGCCAAATGTTGTTCAAAATTTTCTCCTAATACTCGTTCAAGTAACGAAATTATTATCAAAATGATTTTTTTTGTCAGCATGTTACTAGATGTCATTAAAAGTTTAAAAATTTTGGACCCTTTCTAAGGCTGACTCATTTCAACCCGTACTAAAAATTGCTTATTTTGAGGTGAACCGGATCTGACTCTTCTATGAGCGAGGTGCCCAAAACACCCATATTACGTACAATTGTACAAATCATATATACAGGAATCATCAAGAAAGTCTGCAGCAAAGTATTTAGATACACATATTCAATAAATTCTTTCAGTTTAATTTCTTTCAAACTTAAAACAAGTAATAGGAAACATGTTGAACCTGATATTGCTCATGCATAATTCTCAATGTGCAGTTTTCATCCGATAAGTTGTTGCAAGAGGTTAAAAACACAAAATGCTTGAAAACAAACTCGGAGTACTTTTTGTGGAACCCCAACTCTGAGCGGCGTTGCCTGTTACACGTCTTCGGGTCATTCCTAGTTCTTAATGAAAAGTTTTATAGGAACATCATAGTTTCAATGTCGACAGAATTGAAGAAACTTGTTATGGTGGATAAGTGATCTAACCATAATATTTACGGAACAAACTGGATTAATGTTGTTTACATATAACAATAAAGACATGTGATAACTTACTTCCAATCAAGCTCACTTGCAGCTTTGTCAGAGGACACGTAAACTTCAGTAGCATCTCCTGGCCTTCTTGGGCAGAACTTAATGGGAATTTTCTGAAAATAGTCAGTTGCTGGTAAATACAATATGATGTACAAGTTATAGAGATGGTTAAGCATGGAACGATAACATCTTGGGAGATTGCTGCATGTGAAATGAATAATCTGATTAGGACATTGTTGCTACAGAGAAGGAATCATCAGTTATCAATTGCATATTTCAAGTTCACTTCATGGTTTCTAAATTACTGAATGCAATGCAATACAAAGAGTTACGTGTTTCTCAGGTTTAGAGGTTCTGTAGAAATAATAAAGTATGGAAAATTCCAGATCCAATTATAGATTGACAATTTGTTATTCACAGTAGATGGAACAAGATAAACCACTCAATGGAACCTATTATTATCCGTAAACAAACTGTGTTGGGCTAATCTTGTTTGTTGTACAACTAGACATTGAGGTAATGTAATGCAAAAATTTGTTTGTCTCTTTTCTTCTGACAAATGTAATGTATGTTTTCAAGTCCTAAGAAACAATCTAAGCTGTTGATGTAGATACCGTTTCGGTGACCGTTAAATTTTACCCGAGCCCCATTCTAGTGGAATAAGTATAGAGTTGTCAAGTTCAATCCATTTATAATATTCGGGGGGTTTGGGCTAAATTTTTCCTAAGGTCAAATGGGTTGAAACTGCTTTGACGGGTTACTTACCATCCCATATTCCCAACTCTAAAATCATTTGCTTTACAAATATTTAATCATTGTAACAAGATAGTTTTGGTAATCATTTGTGACACAACCCGATTAAATCTGCACTACCCATTCCCACCTGATGAGTAATTGTAACAAGATAGGTTTTGTATTCATATTTAACCTGAGCCGCTTCAGTCTGCACAAAACTACCCATATTTAGATTTCGTGATCAAATTAAAAAATGACATTATCTTGTAAAGGGAAAACGTAAAGTGGGGATTTTCGTATTTCAAAAAAAATTATTTCCTTAATAAGAAACATTCTCTTAATTATTCTTTTTAGTTTTATTTTTTTATAAGAAAAAACCAAACTATTTCTTTATTTGACACTAAATTCTTAAATTTTTGTTTTTATTAAATATGTTTCAAAAAATACAAAATACACATGTACTAAAAATGTATTTTATCATAGTTTAGGGGTAAATTGTAAAATCTTTTAAAAAAAGATATATCAAATCTACTCTCATTGTTTCTCTGAAAAGTCAAATCTCCGATTCTCTATACATCAACAATCGACAATCAAACCCTAAAAACCAAATTCATTGACACTTCCTCTATGGCATCAATGAGCATGTTTGTTATCATCAAGCTAGTTTGTTATCATCAAGCTAGCTATATCCACCATAAACAATCGCAAAAGGTCAGAATAATGTCCATGAATGTCACTTGATAATTAATATTAATAAGTACACAAAGACAAGCCAACCACAGATTCTTTGAAATATGAAGAAACAATTCCAAGATACCAAATTTCCACCATGAACAAATGGCCTTCTGTGATGCATCGGATAGCTTCGTGGGAAAACAAAGTAATAGGTTATGTTTGTGTTTTTATTGTAGTCAAATAGTTTGCCCTCACATCTAATAGCAATTGAATGTAGATTTCCAAGGTTTTGTAACGCGATCATTAATTATTATTAGTGTTGGATTGGAAATTTATAATACCATGTCTTTAATGTTTTTGCTTTGTGAATCTTGAAGTCAATTTCTCTTTACTTAAATTTTTGTTTTGATTAATTAATCCGTGAGTTTTGATTTGGGGTTTTTTAATTGAATAAGTTTTCTTGTGGATTGAAGTGACAACTTTTCAGAGCTTATAGAAAGATTATAGTAAAACTAACTGTTTATGACTGGTAGTTCCTAACTATATTATGTTTGTGATATTCTTGTATGTTTTGCAAGGCCTAAAAAGCAAGTGACCAACAAGTATGTGAATCCAATGTACTTAGTTTTTGTCTTTATGGTATTCTATTAGGAATAAATTGCCATTATAGATTACTAGTGCGGACTGTGCCAAAGACTCCATGAAAGAGGGAATTTGACTTGGTAACTAACCAACGTACATAAGTTATCTTAGATAGTTAATGTTATTATATGTGAAGATGCAAATGTGATGAGGTTATTATGAATGGCTTAAACAGGCTATTTTAGGATGTAAAAGTGTGTTGCTCAGAATGTAATCGAAAAAACGCCTTGAAAATTAGTTTATTGTAGCTAAAGCTCATTTATATTATCCAAACACTTCTGTAAGGTTTTTATATTTTCAGTGGCTTATAGAGTGTGTGTTTTCCGTGTTGATTCTAGTTTTGTTTTCTTAGTACGTATCTATGGGTAAATGGGCGTTTGGATTTAGTTTGTTGGTAATAGCGTTGTATCTTCGTCCCTTGATTATTTCGGTTATGGATATGATCTAGGTAATGGGTATGTGGGTGGATTTAATTGCTTTAATGTAGGATTGAGGGTGATAAATTTAGTACTATATGGTTTCTTAGACCTCGGAACGGGGAGAGTGGGTTGGGTAGGGCCGGGGGGGGGGGCGCTATATGCCTCAGTGGGAGAATGACTGAGCACAGATGGGTCAAGGGAACTAAGGGCAATCCTCCATACAAGGCCCGTGTAGATATATCCAATTCATGGGAAGTTTCACATTTTCTAGAAAGCAAGACTGAATGGTGCTAACACTCAATGGATAAAATCGGGAATAGTCCCCTAGAGATACTCGTATGTAAAAAGTGCCTATTACCTGCGTAAGAAGAACCTGTAACAGAAGGTTTAACAGGCTTCGCACGGAGGCCAGTAACGACGATTTTGGTGGTGGGTTGGGTCCCACTATCTTTTGCTAGCTTCAATCATAGGTAGGCTAAAAGTGGGAAATAACCCTTTTCAAGAATATAAAAGGTATTTGTTACAAGGGGATTTGACTATGTGTAATGCTGAACCTATGAATTCTTGAGATGAAATGGTATTAGTTGATAATCTTGATAAAACTGGGCCCGTCCTGGAAAGTTTATCGAATAGAAGTGCTAATGATATTCTTAGCACTTTTGCTTCATTCTTGTTTCAACAGCAGTTCATGACCTCAATAATTCCTTGGTTGCAGCAGGTAATAAATACTCTTTAGTAGTTTTTTATGTGCGAGTCAACTCAAAATCAAACTCGTAGCAGGTTTTAATAAGAGGGTGACACCTACTTATATCTCATGTTGCTAAGGACTTAATTCCTTAAAGAAGAAAACATTGAAGCCGAGAGGCAAAAAATTCACCCTTTTGGGACATGGTTTGCTTCCCATATGTATTTAATCGACTCTCCAAAAGGGACGAAAAGCATGCTTTTACACATAAAAGTTGAAATGAATGTCCGACAAAATGTGTGCGAGTTCAAAAGGGATAGAAAATTAATGCATCTTTTTTTCCTTTCATAATTGATCCTTCTTGCAATAAAAGCCACACACTATGGTCTAGTATCGGATGTTAAAAGTAGTTGTTATTTTGGAAAGGATTAGACATGTGTTAGATTTAATCGCGGAACACTCATTTTAGTAAGGGCCATCCATTGCGAAATGATTACAAAAACACTCATTTGATATGGCATTACATGACTCTGTTAGGAAGGCTTCACTGCTATGCAATTAATGTACTATCAACATTTTAGTACCGGTCTGATATTGATTATGGAGTGATAAAAGAAATAAAAGGCGACAAGAGTGGCTGGTGGTGGTTCTTTGTAGTGGGTTTACCAAAACAAGCCCTAGCTATATAACGTGAATTACGTATGTTACTGGAAGTTCAAGTTTGTAATTAATGTGCATGGGTCAATGAAATCATGTTGTTCCATTATATCCATTATATCTAAGTCAAGGAAAATACTACTCCTACCAAACCTAACATCCATCATCCGTTATATTTTGGCTTTCTTCTCAAAATCTTCTTCTGGTAATTAATTAGCACATGATAGATGTGTCATTTCCCTTTCTTTTTTGTCCATTAAATATCGAATGTTTATGTGTTTTTATTTTGTTTATGCATGATCATCATTCAACAATAGCCGGATAGCAGATATCATCAAATGGCAGCAGCAGCTAGTAATAAGACATTTGTTCTTATTCAAGTTTCTCAGCACAACAAAACCAAAGACTGTTGGCTTATCATCTAGGGAAAGGTCACCTCTTTTTTTCAACTCCAAAAATTTTGAGATATATATTTAAGGTTATCTAGCTAGCTATCTATATACGGATTATCTATGAATTATGTTGCTCATTCCATTTCCATGAATATCAAAATGAGTAGTTAGTTAAAGTATTTGTTAAGCAATATAGTGTTTTTTAATGTATTAAACCTCCTTAGTGATTTTATTCTAAAAAATCTCATTTTTCTTATACAATACGTATTTTATACTTATATTTTTTATATTTCAAGCATTAGTTTATATCTATATAATATTTCATTCTCATTTGTGGACATTATGTGTTTTTGGTTGTATTGGAGTTTCAAAATGGACAACAAGTCTTTTTTGACCATGAAGTGTTTTTTTATTTATCCTTGAGTCATGAATTACTAATTGAAGTATATTTTTAGGTAAATATTTAAAAGGATTGTGCTTTATGGTGTTTTTCAGGCTTTGGATTTGAGTAGTGGGCATGACCAAACCACCTTATACTTACAGCGAAAGCAAGAAGACAATTTTTGGGTGCAATTCAGGAAAGGAAGCTGTACACATGGAGTTCCCAAATGGCCACTGATAGGAGATCTATTACACAGTTGGTATCAAGATTGCATCAAGTTTGGTGTAAGCGAAGCCGATGCTTATTAGTTATATTTTATACACACCTGCAATGTATCTACTCCAAAAGCTGTGTTAGGTTTGACAAGTATGATTAAATGACAAACTGATTTCTCCCTGAAAATGTATGTACTTCATGAATTTAGTATTGTATGGTTACCGAACCAGAGGAAATGTAAAAATTGACTTCTTATTCCTGCAAAAATTTGGATTGCAGGTTATTGACAAGAAAAAGGTTTTGAGAAATGAATGTATTTTTTACACTAGGAGAGTTGGTTATCTTAAACTGAAAAGTGAGCCAAAACAACAGTGCTGTGCTTTATAATGCATGTCAAAATTTTTGGAAAAATTTGTATTCTTACTTGGCCATTTGTTTTTCAGTATTAGTTTATGTGTTCTGTGCCACCATATGTACCACCTTTGTTTATTTCGAATATCCAATTGCATGCCTTGATCCGGAAATATGCTCCTGTTGCATTCGTCCTTGCAGTAGTCATGCTACTCTTCTGGGTTGAAAACAAGATATGGTGATATGTATTCTAATATTTCTCGGCACTTAAGATAATTGTTCTTGCACTACTTATCAATACATGAAATTATTTGAGCCGTTGTAGTTTATGAGCATATTTCCAGGATAGTTGCTAGCTATATCGTGGTATTATACATAT